>BGZK01001448.1:0-150859 GCA_005406025.1 Eumeta japonica
TTTATCATATGCATATAAAATTGATATATGTTTATTACTCCAATGCGATTAAGATTCCTTTAATATCTTATACATGTGAGATACAAAATATTACATTGCAACGCAAAGCTTATGAAACCGGTTGAATATATTCCTAGAGTAGCCTGTTTCTTGTGAGGCCTTTGGTATAATAATTTGAAAGGGAAAAACGTTAATACTTCTATGACAT
This sequence comes from Eumeta japonica, assembly GCA_005406025.1. NCBI lineage: Eukaryota > Metazoa > Arthropoda > Insecta > Lepidoptera > Psychidae > Eumeta > Eumeta japonica. The sequence goes on from BGZK01001448.1 coordinate 209, forward strand.
TCGTTTTATTTTTAAAGTTAGCATCGACATTTCCAGCCTAGGACTCGGCATAAGAGAAACCTTCGCTTAATTATTAATGGAATAAAGTGATGTAGTAAAAGCATATTTAATTAGGAAGTATTTAATAATGAAAAGTTGCCAGAAAAAATTTGCTGAGACAAAAAAACTCTTATCATTTGGAATAAGCTCTTTACGTGGAGCTCACGGAATCATTTGCATAATTCGTAAATAAAACAGTTTATAGCTAAAGGAATACATTTATATTTTTAATATATACATTCTCTTGTATTTATATACACTTGAATTTGCTTGAATAATTATTCAAAACCACTGTTTTTTACGTGCTGGTTGAATGTTATCACAGCGTCTTTCGGCTTCAAAATGTACCTCTCGTGTAATTATTCATTTTGAGAAAACAAAGGGATAAAATGGAGATAAGATCTGGACTGCGTTCAGGGTGGGTCACTAACTTTCATTTTTCACAAGGCAAAATGACTCTATTGTCTTATTTCTGGCGCGCAGAGATGCATTGTCACGATGCAAGAAGATGTGACTAGTCGGTAGTCAACTCTGATATTTTTCGAGAATAGCAGGCAAACAAATGATGGTGTACCACTCGGAATGAGTTGTCTTTTCTCTTTTAAATGGAATCGTGCAAATTGAACCCTCCCGGGAGAATTCTCCTTCACCTCAATTTTGTTGATTTACTGTCATGTTTGAACGTCCATTTACAAGGCTATAGTCTTCTCACTGGAGTGTCACAATTAATACATATTCCATTTCCTGACGCAATGTCATATATAGCATTTAACCGTACGTGATCGTGATTTAACGATATGTATTTACAACGATCAAGACGAGCTTGTTTCTATTCTAAGAAGACTTCACGAGATATTGAGAGGCAATAAAGTGTCTTATCTTTTAAGCATTGATATAAGAAACTATGTTTAGTACTTAATTCGCATCGATCGTAAATGACCTTAAATTTCCTCATATGCAATACGTACGTTTTCTTTAATTTACCGCCTGACGGTAGCTAAATTGTCCTCATCACAGCTCAGGGCTGGCCTTCACGGAATAATACCATGAATAAAATCATGAAAGCGATGAAATTTACGCCTTTTGGTGCTCAAATGAATGTGTTATTTTCCCAAGAGCTTTTGAAGATGACCAGTGTAATATTGAGGCGAACGGAAAGCCATAAAAACTTAAAATCATCTTCTGATCTTTTCCTGTTAAATTCATTTTTGCAGGCGATGATTAAGACCAATTTTCAATGAAAGCCATCGATGATCGATTTTATACTGATCTATATTACAATCAGTAAAACAATGTTATGTTTTTAAAAAAATGTAACAATGATAATTAGAAATTCTAAGACCAGCTGGGATTGTAAAATATTAAAGAACTTACGTACTTACGACCCGGTAAATCAAAAGAATAACCAACCAACAAGCAGATGTCATTGTGTTTTTCGTGAGCGAGTTCGTGGGATCGATCACGTCTTGGGTATGCAGTCCGCATATGCGGTGATGCGACCTCAAGGTGCATATACGGAAGGCGAGGTCGAATTGTCTTTACCTCGAAACACACACGAGTTATAAATATATAAGGAACATACTAGTAAATTAGTCATATAGATTAAGACATCACCACAGCTTCGCTTGTGAAATAGATCGACGTTCACCTTAGTAGAATTATTCGCTCTCAAAAAAACAGATCGTTCATTTTACTGTTTTCTTTTGTATTTATAACCTAGTTTTTGAACCGTGCGTTCCGTCACCCAATCTAAATTTACCTTACGGTAAATTTAGATTGGGTGACGGAATATATTTTTTTCAAAATAATTTTCATATTACTTTCATTATTGTAACATAGAGTGCTTGTAACCGACCATAGCATGTGTATATTATAACATTAAAGTGAGAAAAATAACACTAGTGTGGTTGTACACTACGATTTAGATAACAAAAAATATTTTATCTATTTTTATTTAATTCATCCTTATTTTTAATTCTTCACCTATTCTTGTTTATATTCGGGTATTATTAATATATACATATTTAATTTAGGTGTTCATAACATTTCAATAATTTGGGTTCTTTGCTTAGAATACAAAGGGTTATATAGTGGTTAGGTTAATGCGACTTGTGACAACAAACACCACCTTGTATTGAATACCGGCGAAATGACAGCAGGGGTGTCTACGGTGCCTTCCGGATCGTCCATGATTCTAAAGGAGGCGGTGAAACAGCTTGGGCGATTCAGGGTTATTACCTTGACTATTGGTACCTATGATATCGTAACTTCGTCCTTATTGACTGTTATATCGTTATATTGACCGTAGATATTAAAATGTGATTTCTGTAAAACTAATCACTTTGCATTTATTTACTGTAGAAATTTATAAACTTAAAATTACGTGCTATAAAAGTATGCGTGTTATATATTAGGTTGAGGGAAAAGTTTCTTCGTATTTTATAAGGAAAAAGTTGCTGTAAAATCTCTTTTTTTTTGATGTTTATATTCTGGTTGTGTTTTGATAAAGGTAAACGGATGATATTTTAAATAAGAAAAATAAAAAGTAAAAACTGTATCCCGTCATTTTTCTTTTGTTTTTCTGTCCACCAAAATGAGCGAATCTAACCTAGAAATTTGATACATTTTGAAGTTTTATTACAAAAAATAGAGAAAAATGCGATACAAGCAGCAAAAACAATTTGTATCGCTTATGGATCTAATGCAATGTCGGTAAGAGTAGCACAAAATCGGTCCAAGCGTTTTCAATCCGGTAATTTCGAAGTCAAAGATGAACTTCGTTCTGGTCCATCTATTACGAATAAAGTCGATGCCATTTTGGAAAATAGTGAAAAAGATCGGAATATTAGTTCTTAAAACATAGTTGAAAAGCTGGGAATTGACTACTGAATAGTTTTGACCTATTTGAAATAAGCTGGATATAAAAAAAGCTCGAAAAGGTCTCACACGAGTTCACTGAAAAAAAGCTAATGAAGCGTGTACTTGTACATTTGCGATTCTCTATTGAAACGTAATGTTACCGAACCGTTTTTGAAAAGATTGATCACTGATAATGAAAAATTGATTACCTACAACAAGAACGTGCCCAAAAGATCATGGTCAAAAGGCAAGCAGCTCCACAGACTATAGCGAAACCCGGATTAACTCGCAATAAGTTGATACTGATTTTCATCTGTTTTAGTCTCTTTAGAATTCTTTAGGTAGTGTTAGGTTCACATCAAGTAAGGACTGTGAAAACTATCCGTCGCAGGTTTGGCAACAGAAGTTCCAAAACCTCTACGGCAATGGGATTATGTCACTTAAAAAGTGGCAACAAGTTGTTGAACAAAATAATATATATATATATATATATATATATATATATATATAGTAGTAGGAGTAGGTGGCATGTGGGGTATCCGACCTCCGTGCTCGCTAAGGAGGGTTCGTGGATTCGCGATCAATTTAAAATTAGAGTAGAATAGAATATTCGAAACCGAGCTCGCGGATAACAAATGAGTAGGACTAGAGTGAAGTACGGAGAAAGGGGTTGAGGGCTGATGCCCGAGCGCACGAGTTTCAATAGTGATAGAAAAGCGGATTGTTATCATTAATTTTAATAAGTACAGCATTGACAGTGATAAGGATCGATAAATGTATTGATCATAAATGAAAATACGCTTTCATTTTGAATACTTGAATCTGGACTTCATCTTAGATCGACTAGGTATCTCGCTCAGAGTTACGTCCCACAATATACATATATTGTAATTTAATGGATATAAAATATGATGAAAAATAAATTTTGAATTGTATAAAAAACACGAAAAACCGTTTTCTTCGACTTTATATGAAAATATTGATACTTATCATGAATATTTTGGCTTTTAATAGGTTTTAGGTAGCTTTGATAAATTTGTTATGTATTTAATTATGTACTTAGTAAAATTTGCAAAAATTTAAATGAGAATGAGATGTCTATTACTGGCCAACAATATCAAACTTAAAAAGATGATCTCTCATTGCGTGAAGGACAGACTAAAACCATGGAATGTCACAGAAAGATACCAAAGCATTGATTGTTTTTAGTTTGCATATTTTATTTTGATGTATTAGCGTAATAGAGAATTTCCAAAATATTGTATTTGAGTTCATAATAGATTTGCCTTTTCATTTGCACACTTTCGAGCTGGAATTACAGCATTCCAAAATATGTGACTCAAAAGAAACGCTTCTATTGATAGTGAGTAAATGTACTGCGTTTTAATCGGTAATCAAATATTTTGATTTTATTGAATAATAGATTTGTATTCGTAGGAAACTTAAGACAGAGCTTAAAGTCTAAACATTCAATCTGGAGGGCTGTTTACCTCCTAAAAAAAAACTAGGCACATCAAAATAAACCTGGATATTCTAAAAGTCTTAGTTTTTTGCGTTCGTGCACGAACATAATGGAAGACGCCCGTCATATTACTATACTATTGCACAGTTATCTACTCAAATGATCATCCCTAAAAGACTTAATTTTGTGGTAGATGATTGAATGAATAGAATGATTGATTTTTCTTCATAAAATAAATTTTTACTTAACGATGCGCAATGACATTTGCACATTTAAGTATTTTATAGAATGAGGTATATTATTGAAAAGCGGTATTTATCGTTGCGTCATTTATTAATTTTCATTATTTATATTCCAAAAGTTGGAAATAAAGAAGATAGTGTTGTTGCCCAGAGGCGAATCCCATATCTTAATAAGTGGACCAAGTTGTACTAACAAACAACAAGCGAAAAAATAAAGACTTCAGGCTCCAAGGCTTTGTAGACATTCACAAGATAAATGCGGTGATGGATGTATGTGGCTTCATCAGTAGATATTAAGAGGTGTGATAAAAATCACATAAGTGTAACCTAGGTAAAGAGCACTTCCTTCGGATATTTTTTAATTTCGGTAGGACTGTCGTGAATAAATATTGAGAAAAAAAACGAATATTAAGAAAGAGTGCCTTAACTTTAAAAATGTTGTAAATTTTAGACTGAAATGGAGATGAAGTGCGCTTTATGCAATTCAGTTTTCTACCCTTTCAGGCATATTGTAGCTCATATATATCAGCTTTTTTATTAAAACATATGTGCGTTCTGTACAAGCTTACGGACTTGTCCCAGAATACGTGGTTACAAAACAAACACTATATTACATATTACCAAAATTGAATCACTTCTTACTTCAAGTGTTACTGTTTGCTTAAATTATGTCGACATTTTTATATAACAGCTCATAAGGTGTCCGCAAAACGGTCACGATGCATTGAAGTATCTGTAATTCAAAACTCTAATTTGTTAGATTATGTACAATAGAAAAAATGCAACAGAAATAAATTTATTAATGCGTGAATGGACTTTGCTTGTTTCGTAATAACATGGTAGAACATTTCAAAAAGTTATTAAACTCTCTCTCGTTTCACTCCATTTTGTAATTAACTTAATTAAATAGATAAAAGTAACCATTATTTTTATTAATATACGTATATCAATAATCTTGATGCTCTTCACTTATTCATTTTGCGCGTGGCGGCACTTGAACCTGTCGTGACGTTAGCGTACCTTATTCTAGGGACAACGTCAGTTACAACTACCTAAAACTCCTATGAGGTAAGTGGGTGCGAAACGACCTGCTCCTGAAATTCAGTCGTGAAACTGACCTTTGAAATTTTCCGCAGTGTCGAGCATACAATTATAATTCTTTCCGTATCTTAAGAAACGATTACAGCAATGATTATACGTGCAGTAAGCAAGTCTCTAAAAATAATTATCACTATTTGCAGCGTCGATTCCGTGCTGGTCGACACGTCGCTGTGAGGTATGTCTCGAAACGCAAAGCAAATTATACTTTAAATACATTCATATGCGAATTGCCTAAGAACTTCAAAAACAAGCATGGCGTTCGCACCCATGCCCGTCAAGGTTGTGAAGAGGTTTTATGCGTTGTCACGATAAACAAGTTCGAGGAAATTTGCACATTGAAATAGTGTAAATATAGTGTAAGGATAGAGAAGTTTTATCAAATGACAATACACTATAAATACGGGCGCATTATACTTTAGACATTAGAACAATGTTGCGATGTCATAAAAAACAATACGAGACAAGGAAATATTGTCGATATGATAATGCGTCATAAACATAGTTACAATATACCTTGAAAACAGGAACAATGTACCAAGGTCATATTTAGTTGTAAAAATTTTAGACTGTGCATACAATAACAAAAAATATTACTATTACTACAAACTTCACATATTTCCCGGAGGAATAGGTAGAGACCACCGATTTTCATATGGTACGATCTTTGTACATCTCTTTTTGTTCATTGACATCCATTCCATCTTTTCTTGCAAGTCCATCGGTTACGGGTGCTTAATATTCGGCTTTTTCTTAATATGTCATAGGCATAAGATATTCTAAAGCGACCTTCGTCGACCCTTTCATCCGTAACAAACAATGGTAGATCATATCTACCGGAAATCCCGTTAAGAATTGGGTCACAATTTGGCATCTATTCACAATGTAAATGTTAATTTTAGAATTATAAAAAACAAACGATATTATACCATTATCACAGAACACTACTTAGAAATAAATAATGCGACAGATTTCCTTTCTTTCCATTTATGTCTTTAAAAAGTATTTGAAACCATATTTTAACCATATTTTTGTACCTGCCTAATAAAACTATGACGTCACGGTGATTCATCATGAGGTCACGGTGATGCAGGCCGATTACGTTTAAACTGATCTCCGAACGCCTCAGGCGAAATTGCTTCGGCGACGTTATTCGGTGTCATTCAGCGAATAATTCTATAGAACTGTAATTATTTGGTATTTCATTCTTGCCGTCTAATGTCACAAAGAGAGCGATTTCAATGCCGTTACCTATTAAAATGGCATGCGAATGTAAGCAACAATTACGTGTAATCACAATAGTCTGCGAGAGGAATGATCCGTTAAGCCGATCACTTAAGGCGGTATTTATATATACGGTGTTGAATTTTCCGGTCAACTTGTTTAGTACTGCTTGAGATTTTTTTTATAGAATAACGTCCGTATTATTATTATGATAAACTTATGCTTATTTTTCAGAAGAATAGTCAGAGACTATAGATTATCACATGGTAGATTATTTGCATATCTCTCTAGCTATTTTAGTATGCCACCAATTTCGTTTGCACAGGATTTTCTAGGGCAACCCTTGGCAACCTTTCCATCACACATAATCGTTCTACAGATTTGTTTTGTCAGTGTCTACTTTTATACATCTTTTTCAGATGAATAAAAGTAGATTGATCAAACTACCTTAATATACCCTTTTCTACTTTAATCACTACATCTTCTTTCGAACCACACCGCTCTCTATCATTACTTTTCCTAGATGTATTTTTCAAAAAAACTCGTACAGCTCAAATATTGTAACTTCGCTGCAATGATTCTGCTTTCATTTTTCTAGCGACACACCTCTGCGGATGCCCAACCAATATTGTATACTCCATTTATTCTTACGCAGACACTGCAGTGTCTGTATAGAGATTCAGTGCCCGTATTAATCTGTTAGTCATACTGAAATATTGGACTGACTAGAACTTTTATTATTATAACGGTGATAATAGGAACAAAAGTAAAAAAATACTTATATGATAATAATGATGCTCTCAAGGAATAAAATAAAACTTCCATTTTTTACTGTGGCACACAATCACCTTGAGACTTTTATCATGTACAACCTCGTAACAATAATATCTCTGTGCACACAGTAAGTATATGGGCCAAAACCTGAGCCGTGTTTAAGAGTATTATCACTATATTGCAAATATGTAAATGCATAAAGACCAGTTTGTGAATATTTGTGTAATGATAAATAATTCGGTGATTAATGTCAGAGTTAATTGTAAAAGCTTACACTCCTATTGTAAAAGCATACAGTCCCATGATTTTTTTATTTCAGATTGAGAGATTTAAATCATAAACCTTCAATGCGAATAACGCTGATAACGACTGAGGCGAAGATTGGAACCGAACGCATGACGTCCTTTCAGAGGCATGGAGTGATTAACTTCATTTAAATTAAAAATTAATTACTAGTTGCTTCACCCAAAATGATTTTCAACTGTAATATTATTATAATATACTTGTAAGGCTTGTAATAAGCAATTTTATCATTCTTGTCAATCGACTTCAAAATGTTGTGACACGCTAAAATGGAGTTATCACCTAGAAAGTGATGTTTTTTTTTGTTTAAGTACACTCCTATCTCCTTGTTTCTGCAGAAAACGTACTCAGTCCGTCCTCATCATATGTATTGACACAGCAAAGGGTAGCAAAATTACGTCGGACGAGGGTCACGCTGTAACCGCGTTAGTATTTTGATTTTCTCCCACGACCTTAGAAAGTGCTGGAACTTCATCTCAACGACCCAAGTTAGCCGACTGTAAGTGTCGCCTATGCGCGTTGAAATAATTAATAGCGACTGAAACTTCGGTAGAGGTCATTTATAATCTGTGCGCGCTACATATTTGTTCATATTTAAGGGTCTCTTTGGAATTAAAGGATTTATTAAGAATCAAATATCCTCGGGCATATAAACGTTATAGTAGTAATCTTTTAATAATACTTTCATATGTTTTGAGGGTTTAGTGTTTAAGTCACATGATTAAAAAGTTAAGTTATGAATTTTAAAATCGATTTGTCGACGTTGTTTTGTGATTTGTGTTTATAATTATGATAAATGTGTTGAAAATAAACTTTTGATTGTCATAGCACTTAAAAACCGTAAATGAGAAATAAATAAATAAAAAAAGTGATTTTATTGAGTATTAGTGTTTCTTGATTACAATAAAATAATTTATATTAAAATTAAATCCCAAGGTTGTTGTCCTTGAATTACATCAACTTTCTGATAATTTCGTCAGTGTAGATATTATCATTTCTCATATGATGAAATGGATAATATAATCGTATTTAGTTGAGAAAGAGTAAATTAAAATGAATTTTAAAAATAATTTAAGTCTTAGGTTTTTCAATTATCAATCACATCAATGTAATACGATAGTACGAAATCACTGATGCAAAACTAATTACAGTGTTATAAAACGGGTTAGTTAGCACGGAATCAACACTGCTATATTCTATAAACTGATTAATTTTTGTTTGGGATCACAATCAAAAATACAATTTAATTAAAAAAAAATTGATGTGTCACTAATGTTCATTCGATATGTAAATATATATACAGATAAGTCAACGAAAGCTTTAAATGTGTCTATTTCTTATGTCGAGAATAACAAGTGTTCTTCATGGGCAGTTCATCCACGATTTCATTTCATTCAGCAGATCATATATTGGTATCCGATATTTGGTGAAGTATTAAGGTAACTGTTATCGTGCAAAGATTTTCCTTAACCGATGAACGGTGCTCGACAAGGCCTAATTCAAATTGGGAAGCGTACAAATGTATCGAATAAACCACTCCGTGAGTTACAAGACTACGCTAATAAATAACAATTTTAAATTAAAATTGCTTAAATAACTAACTCTCATACACGTATGAATCCCGCCCTAACATGAATCACAGTCCTTGCTGCACGAATGGCAATGACGAATGCTGATAGATCGTGGCATTGTATCTGCGTGCAAACTGTATAGAGTTTTTTTGAGTGCTTATTCCTCTCATAACAATATGTCGACATGTACAAAGAGACGCTGCTAACTAACAGTATATAATGAATTCACATAAGCACTCATTCATTCATTCGATCTGTTATGGCATCATAAAAACTTTGACAACTCCTTATACAGAGGTAGACTTCACAGACATCCGGATGTAATGTAGAATTGTAATGTTTACTTATTTACGACTTCAAAAAAAAAGTATCAATTCTACGAAATGGTCATCTGCTTGAAAGTACAAATTAGAATTTACATAAGCTCATCATAAAAAAAAATTGCTGTTAAAAATGTAAATAACCCGTTGATTGTTATTCGCACATTAATAGCATGTAAATTCCATGCAAGGCTTTATTACATTAAAAGAAATGTATGAATTAAAACATAATTTTTGCCTCGCTACTTCGCTAAAAAAATCTGTTTTTACGCTTATTTTTTATTAATTATCACTTTAGTCTGACATTCTCAGATTTAAATATAGCATGTTATTTCGTAAAGACCTGTTTTAGGAATACAGTTTTGCGACGCAGTTCGTCGATGTTTCGTATAAAGATGGGTCGCTATTTAAATTTTTTATTCTTATTTTATATTTATTTCGTAGAAACTTATATTAATATTCAATGAGTATATTATTTTTACTGAAAGTTCGCGCTACAATGGGTTTATATTTCTTGTTGTATCTAAAATTTCTGTTCCCAACAAATAATTATGGTCTCAAAAATGTACACATCGGTATGGTTAATAAAATTAAATCCGTGTTGAAACCTTCTTCGTACAAGAGGCTCGTGTTTAGTGACGAATATAGTTCTAAAATAAGCCTCGCGTGGTATGTTCATACATATATGTAATCCAACTAAACAGTTTCTTATTAATGCAGTTGTTATTCAGTATGTGTGAAGCAGATATCGAGGTGTATGCATACGGGAAATATCGATGCTTACAATAAAATAAAATTGCACTTCTAACAAATTTTCTACTGGACCACAAACGTTGTACATGCCAATGCAATCGGACAATACCCAGTGTCACCACAACGAAGCCAGTCTTCAACATCCCTTTTGTCGCGTGTAAGGCTCTAGTTTCCTCGAGCGTATCGGTCCGAAGTAACACTGTGGGAGGATGTGTCCCCGCGGGGCGACAAAAACCCGATACACGCGTTTTCCTTCTGGTGTTTGAAAATTTGGAACGGTGCTTTACTGCGCCATAAATAAGAGGAACGTAGTTCATCGGTATACATTTGTCGTGGATCGAATTGGCCGCGTCGCTGTATTTTAAATAAGTGGACTGCACTTACAATTATCTTCGGCAAGTTTATAATCAAGAACGACAAATTTCAAGTGGACTTACTACCTTTTGGTACCAAATCGAATCGCCGCAGTCGCAAAGATTTTACAGCATTCGTTTGGAATACATTTGTTCTTCTACCGCACTTAGTTCATGGGCGGTGGCGGCTCGGCGATCGAGTGCGTTCTTTTCGAAGATATCGGTTTCGATTCTCATCACCGGCGAACGATTGATCGATGATAGTTTAGTAATGAAGTCAAATTAAGCCACTCGTCTGTGCCTCGGAGGGCTAAAGTCATCGGTCCTGGACGTAGCCATCGCATCGGTGAAGGCAGACGTTGGAAGGCTCAACTCGCGTCGCAACGACTTTGTGGAAGGTTTCACTTCTGTGCATCTCAATCTAATATAAGAATGAAATGAAATGAAAAAACGATCCTTCGAGAAAATGTACCAGCAGCGAGGCGATTGACAGCCGCGACTCTACAATGGTACAGTTTATTAGAAACAAAATGAATATATTGCCTTTTTAGATCTGTCGCGACAGCGGGGTGCTCGACGTCTTGCATTGTCAAACAGTAGTATAATCGGAATTCACGCGTTCCACCTTCGTTCGGTGGCATAAATGAATATAAACAAATAAATATAATGCTCAAGAAAATTATTGTTACGAAAATAAAATGATGAAGATCGCGATATAAAACGACAATAAATCATCGTTTTCAATGAGCAAACGTTTTATAAATAAAAAGATTTTCAAGGTGATTAAATCTGTTAAATTATTAATAAAATTGATGGGAATGATTGCCAACGAAATAAAATTATACACATACACTGAAGTTACATATATCGTGTGAATTAATGTTACTTAAAATTATCAATACAAAAATATTTACTTTAAATATAAATTTTGGATATATAGCGTTGATATATTGAAAGATTAAAAAAAAAAATAAAAGAAATTCAATTAACAATTGTATTAATGTCACAAGTCGATGCTGTTTTGAGTCAGTAGCATTTTTGGATTAGCATCAAAACTATAAAATAAAAAAAAATTTGGATATACTACTTAAATAAATTAATCATTTACTTGTTGACAAGTTAAAACGACGCCGTACTGGATGAACCTCAAATATCGATAATACCAAAGATATTCCTACTTAATAATTCGTAAACAAATATTATTGACATATGGTTTGCTGTATAATTTAACATTTAGTTGAAAAATAAAGTGAAATCTATCTTTTCTGTTGGCAACTGTGAAACGAGATTTTTTTCACGAAATCAGAGATATAATCTCTTGTGAACTCGTCTGTAGTACATTTTAAAATGTCAATGACCTTTGTGAATGAATGTTATTCTGTTAAAAAAATATGCAACAGGTATAAGCGTAACTGTAAACTTATTTGAATTCTTAAATATATGATTTTGTTTCGAATAACAGTGGAAACGTAGACAAAGGAAACTTGTCTCTAGTAACTGATTCGTTTCAATTTTAATTTTAATATCTCATAATAAATACTATTTAGAATAAAGTATAAAAAGAATTAAAACCTATTGAATATATATAAAACTTATTTGATCGCAATGATTCATCAACACCTAATAAGCCTAACCGTTAGTTAGGCTTCGAGGTTTGAAATTCGGTAAAAAATTTTTTTGGCCTTGGTTATTTATACTTACCTTACCACGATTATGTATGAATAATCTATGTTCTTTAAATTACGATGATAATACTTTGTAAATATGCGCTTTATAGTGTTTAATTATTTACGAAAATTTTAGTCTTAAGAGGACGAACGGAGGTAGTAAATTATTGTGGAGAGACATTAATTATTAGCATTTCAAGGTAAGATTTTAAACTTTTTGCTCTATACGAAATGAATTAATAGAAAAATAAATTTCGAATGACTTAAAGGTTGATTTACCAAAAGGAAAATATATTTCGTTTTCCCGAATCTATTTAAAAAGAATAGGAAACACGAGGAGAAACTGGATAAGTTTTTATGCAAAAAGAAATGATCTCTTTATATCAACACTTATTTAAAGACTAGCTTTTAATCACGGTTCTACCTGCGAGGCATTATAATGAATTCATTAATTTTTTTTTTACGAGCCCATTTTAAATACATTACATGGAGTGAAATCTGATCGATATCATGTGTTTGGGATAGAAAGCAGACCGTCATCGTTATCGACGAGGGACCGAGATTGGGATCGCGACTGGCAGATAGATCGTTCCATATAAAAGACAGAGGGCACTGTCTTACATCCATGCAGGCGAAAAATTATTTGCTTAAATATAAAGATATGTATTTATGTACAACCCTATTACGGCCACTTATTTATTTAAATTATATCTAAAAAATTCTTACATGGTATTGTTTGTGTGATTGCCTTTTCGCTCCAAGACGGGACGTGTTGGATGTGTTTCGAGATTCTGTTTGTGTATCTATTACAGTTGATTCGGTTCGAAATAATTTGACATAGAAAACTGAAAATTGGTAAAGATTTAGAAATCGTTAGTTCACTCACAGTCGTGTGGCATTGCAAATTTTAATATATATATATGTAAATATATCACGAAAAAGAATACGTATGGAGTTAGACTTAGACAATTTTTTTTAAATGTCATTTTTTAAAAAGATAGTAAAAAAACATTTACAAAAAGAGTCGCACCTCCTCATTTGCTTATCTCCAAAACGTTTCTATAAGATTAGACACCAGAAATATCCCCTGTAAGGTTTATAGATTGAATGATATTATCCACGAGTTTTGGTAGTGAGTATTAGTAGTATTCCCTTGTAAAATGTGTTTACTTCTTTCATTTATTTCATCGTACTGTGGCGTAAATATTCATGGATTCCAAGAAAGTACTTACTGAATTAAGTACTATTTTCTTGGAACTAAATCTTATAACGAAATATGTCGAGTTTATTTTTCGTTTAGCTGCCCGAGTTTGATCCGCGCCTACCCTATATTTAGCTTCTATTTTCTTCATCATTTTTATTTTGAACGCCTTCTTTTTTTTTTCGAATTTTTGCTATCTTTTAATTCATTATCATTATTAATTCAATTATTTTAAAAACGGCAATTATTTTAATAACAATAAATTATAACTGATGCGCACGGCCAATTCAAACCATATTCAAAACATGTTTGGATCGTTTATTGCGTACAAAAACAAGTCTTAACGATCTTAACGACTTTCACAAAAGCTTTCAAAACGCCCCGAAGAAAATCGTTTGGGAATTTCCCATTTAAAAGTTTCTTTCCTTAATCCCCTTTAACAAGAATAACTGCATTATTTTTTAAGGCCTGACTTCCATAGAGGTCGCATAACTGATGAATAAGTTACGGTCTACGCCCGTGGATGTGATGAGTTTGCTACAGCGAACTTTGAAGTAGGTACTGTAATATTTACCTTTCTACTTATACATACAAGTAATAATCTAAAAATAACTGTTTGATGTGAACTATGGAATACAGATTTTTTCTTTTCACTTAAGTTCATTAATATTGGAAACTTTTCGGAATCCACGAGGAGGACGAGAAGCAAGTCACGAAATGTCGTCGTCCGGGGTTATATTGGCCTCGGCATTCCACGAAATCGGATTGGGGGAGGCTGGAGGTCGGAATCTGATGGAAGAAACTTATTTCCTATCGACTGCGACAAACCGATGCCGCTCACATATTTCATTAAGATATAAAAGTTTTTTTTCCGTAGTATTGACTGGTTGTGTGCATTCGATTGTTCAATGTTCTTTAAATAACAAATTTTAATTTTGTAAAAAACACTTAAAAAGACGTAAATACTACACGAAAGGTAAATAATAAACAATAGGAATAAAAATAGATGTGTCACATTTATCACCTATTAGTTTTGGTTGCCAGAGTGAAAATCCGTTAAAAACCATTTAGTACCTTTGCGTGATGCTGACAGATGGCGAGTAATAAAAATAAAATCTAAAGTTTTTATGGATCTTATGGATATTTGGCGCCGAGGTACAAATATGCCAGTCGTTTTACTGAATTTTTATATATTTATTGATCGTTTTTTTAGGACACTCTATCTATAGATATCAAAAATAACTATTACGGTGACTCCTCGGTGAATCTTTACAGACCTTTAGACCTTCCCCCGATTCAATGTTGGTTAGGGAAGTTGTAGCACATCTGTAATGATCGAATATAACCCTTTCGAAGTAGGGTTTTTTTTTCGTGTCGATGAGCATTCTTTTTCTAAACGACGTTCACCTACAGACATACCTAAAATGTTCAGTCATTTGATTTCTCTTCGACATTGGGCTCGTCTGATTTTAATTCATCTAACTCATGTCGAAATTGTGAGGTGTGACAACAAAAAATCAACGTGACTAATAAAAAGCTTAATAAGGCTATTATAGAGATATTTTTTATTTTATTCTGTGGAACACATGTTTCAAGATATTGTTAAAGCTTTAATGTCTATTCGTGAAGACAAAATTCAGTTGTACTAAGGTTTTTTTTATTTTATAATAGTTTTTAACTACCGTTCACTTCCCATTAAGTATTTATTTAGAATAATTTTATACACTTTAGTAGCAATCAAATATTATAACATCAGCTACTTAACCGACTAGGTACCTATATGAAAATGTAAATAAGAAAAATGCAAATTCCGAGCAGTACAATAAGAATAGCTTATAATGACTAATGATTACGCTCGGAACAGCTGCGGGACGTTGTACTTCACAAGTCGAATACAAACAAGCGCAAACGTAGGCAATCTATCGAGAGGCAGCGACACCTTGTGTATACTTGTTTCTGCTTCGGATGTGTTTGCCCACCTGTACTGTACGCTTTGTGTGATACAAGTGTTCGGCGTATAAAGTGTGCTGAATAATATTCCTATTGAAAGTTGTTTTTCTTACGAATTAGCCACCGAAGGTTTAGACGCAGAGAGTGAAATTTTGTTTCGCTATGTTTAGTCGCGCGTGTGTGATAATAAGACTCGGCGTACGCGAGGCGTCGTCGTAACGAACGAAAATGAGACAAGTGCGAGTGTTATTTTGTCGATTACTGGTTGTCGAAGGTTCGGCATAGTTTGAGTTTTTAAAAACCCAAACTATGCCGACCTTTTGTCGCTGTCAAATTAATTTGACAGTGACAAAAGGTCGACTAAGAATATGCATGTCGAGATTTCGTTGTCTACCTGTCTGGTCTGTTGAGACCATTTTTTCGGTTTATCCGCTATGCTTAGGTATCGAATTATGGAACATCGCTCTAGAATTAAAAATGTATAACGCATCTAAGAGGCTGATACTCCTTTTCAGTTTTTAATTTGTGTCAGTTAATTTTGTAAGCTTCCAGTCAAAAACTCGTACTAATTGAAAACTTGTATATCTTACAAGGTTTCAGTTAGTACGTGGGTGGTGGTGGTGGCCAAGTGGTTAATTAATGCTACTTTTGTACAAGATGATACCATACTCCTATCATAACTATGAACAAACGGACCAATATGTGTCTAACTTACATTTAATTAAGGCACTCACTCTGTGCTTCTGTGAGCACGTTAAATAAGCCATCGGCTCCGGGCGTAGATACCCTGTTAGTATCACGTTTTTAGCAATCGCCAATTCGCACTGGACTAGTTCAAGTTCCAAGTTCATTGACCTGAATTTTAAAAAATGTGTGATGTAATGCATCAAGAATAGGTTAGAAAAAACCTAATACAGAAATCCTCTGATCGTTCGTTGGCTCATAATGTAACGGTTTTAAAAAATCAAAATCAAAAAATATCTTTATTTCGTAGGTAATGAAATTACACTTGAAATATGTAATTAATAAATTCATATCATATTAAAATAATGTTAAAACCGAAATAGTGTGCAATGCTCTACCAATGTAGAAGAAAGGCAAAATTATAAAAGAAAGCGTGATTCTAAAAAAAAGGACAGGTCGGCGCGTAGATATTTCTCCTGAAAAAGCGCTCCTAAAATAGCGAGTGCCGTTCCTTCTTACCCGGCTGTTTACTTCATCTTTTTTCCTGTCGGCTTTCGATTTACCAATAACTTCGACATTCGACAAACAATCCCAAAACTTAATTGAAAGTCGTACTTCAAACGGGCTAAGTTTAATAAAGAGCTCGACATAAAGGAACAGGATCTAGAAAGCGAGGGGCTCAAGATCGAGACCTTGGCGCAAAACCGGTGATACACGCATCGATTCTCCGGTTGACAATTTTCTAACTTACGAATGTGTGTGTAAGGTTCAATATCGGACGCAGAGACGGCCAATTAAAAAATTCTACAGGTTCCGACTTTTACGTGTTTAAAGGAAAGCCTGCGCCAGTTAATTATGGGGGATGGCATTATGCTGGATTCGCATGCTGTTTATTTTGTTCTTTTTCAGCAAAAAATGTTTACTGTAAGTATTAAATATTTCAACGTCACGTATGCAACATCAAACGTGCGGTACGTTGTTAGGATTTCTGATTGAAATTTAAATTTCAGTATCAACGATAGAGCATTAGACGACATAGCTCTAAAACTATGATAAATGGGCCGTATAGGAGCTTATCTCGTATGTATTATCTGTTTTTAAATATTCAAGGCAACTTATACCTGATTTTCGACCAACACCACATTTTGTACATCCGTAATTTTTATTCCTTCAAAACAAACCATATTTTTAAAATCAATGTTTTTTCGCAAAATTTTTTGACTAATGTTTTAAAAGGTAAGTAAGCGTACAGCTTGTGAAGAACTTTTCTTCTAAGTCTAGAATATTAATCAACACAATCCAAATACAAACACAATACAATACAGATAAAAAGTTACCTTGTAGAGGCAACTTTTATTTGTTTTCTCATTTTACCTTTTAAAGCTAACCTTCAACCTCAATTTTTTATTTATCTATAAATAACTGCTATTTTACATAAATTGTATCTAAATTAAATTTTCTACTTGAAATCGTCTCCCAATAATACTGCTGTGGTATAAAAAGAGATATTGAGACATTCCTGACTGTCCGAATATCTCTTTCAAAAAAAGAGAATTATTTAAAATAATTGAAAATTTCCCTGAATACTAAAAAAAATGTCTAATTCGTACTACAAATGATATGTGAAAGTACTGTCAATCGATAAATTATTCCAAAACACATCATAAAAATAACAAGAGTGTGCTTTTAAATTTAAAAATTGAATGAAAACGTCACTATCAGGTAATGTATATATGTGAATCATATGAACTACGTGAATAAAACACTACACAAATATAAAACTTTTCGCCCAATATTTGCTAACGGGCTTTAGGCATCATATATATCAAAATAGACATAATAATTGTTTCACCTCGTCTTAAAATCGATTAAAAGTACAGTGACAGAAAGAGATAAACGTACAATGTATAAAAGTACGACACGGTTCATTAAAATACGTCAATAACATCAATGTACAGAGAAGTTGATAATATCATTAAATCGATAAACGAAATCAATAACAGATTTTAGAGTGGAAGTAGGTCGACGGCCAGTCCAATAATAAAATGCCAATAGCGCGGGCCACTTACGGCAAGCGGATTCTGTAGGCGCAATACAAAGGTTATTAACACCGTCCGAGTAGCTTTCAATTTTCCTCAATGTCTTTTTGTGTGTACAATGGCTTTTGTACAAGGCGAGGTCACCGGTAATAAATTTAGGGTGCCATTGAATATCGTGTCTATAAATAGGCGACAAGTTTAGCATTTGTTTCGGAACTTTGGGTTGAAACAAATACAAAGATTTTGTCGTGTTTCGAGCATAGAATTATTTTAGCCTATTGATTTTTTCAGTGACCGCCCAGAGTTTTCTCGTCATAAGGAAGGCAAACTTTAGATGTTCAAAGTTAAAAGTATTAAGTTAAAGTTAATTGTAATATAGCGTGACTAGAGCAGGTCATTTTTGTCGCACTGTTCGACATTGGCAACTAAATCAAAACCAATAAGGTGTTTAGCTTTGACCTAAAATCATGACATTTGGCCAGAAGCAAGGTCTCACAGCATAAACAAAGGAAAAAAGTCAGAAAATCAATTTTTTAGTTGCATCGTTTGACTATTTGACACTTACCCTTGGAATGTGGATCGTGACGTAGATCGATGTATGGGAGAACATTTTTTAAAAATTTATCTATTTAAATTTTTTTTGTTAACCGATTAACCAATTTTTTATTGATGCAATATTTACATATGCTATTAAGTTCGTACGGAACACTTGAAGTGCGAGCCCACACTCGTTCGGTGTTTTTGTGATGTTATTCCCAGCTCACAGAGATTTACTTTTATGACCGACATACGTTTAGAAAAAAAAACACAAGCAGAATATTCAGCAGTGACGGGTATCCGGCTCGAAATGGCACCATGAAAATCAATCTCAATACCTCCTTCGTCACCCGATGACTTAAGCTTTACCCGCTCCGGTCTACGATGACGATATTTATTGTCCGGCGACGTCGTACAAACATGTCGACAGTTTGCAAACACGCAAATGTTTACGTTCTAAGGTCGTTTTGACGAGGGTCTCGTCGCCCGTCGCCGATCTCCCGGCTGTCGGCCGATTGGCACGTTCGTTTGAGCACTTCAACAAACATTAACGGCCGATTAGTTATCAGCTATGCTCGTATTTTGTTATTACTATCGCATTATATTTACTTAGGAGAATTGCCTGATTATGTTATAACCCAAGTGTTTACATACATGTGTATACACATGTATTACATAATCAAAATTAAATCGGAAATAGCTTTACTTCGTAGGTAATATGAATTACACTTGAAATGCTTTTTAAAAAAAAACAGTAAAGTATTTTATGTAATTTTTATCTTAATTTATGCTTATTATAGTTTGCGTAGTTAAGATTCAGTCATGCGCATTTACATACATGTAGCCAATGTGCATAAAATGGCTTACTTGTATAATTAAGAAATTGATTAAAATTAAAATGACACAACTGAAATGAAAACACGAATTTCACTATTTATTTCGTTGACAGATCTCCATCACCGAAAGATCAAAGAAGTTAAGTCAATTGTTTTTCTAAAATACTGAAAAAAAATCTTGCCAATAAAAATGAAAAAAAAATTGCTGAAATCATATTAATGAACGTGATGTTTGATGAATCAAAATTTCTACAGTGCTGTGGTAATATTCTGGAGGCTTCGGCCGTACAGTTGCACAGTATTATCGTATTCCTTCACAGCAACACTGAACCATGTTTTCTGACAATAAATTTGAAAGAAAACCTGCTAAGAGGATGTCGGACCATGCTTAGTGAAGTGTTCCCTAGCCTTTACTGCTAAAAAATGCACACAAATGAAGAAAACTACATTTTTGCGCTTTAACATGTTTTCCGCAGAAAGTAGGTATAAGCAATTAGTCGTTTATAACTAGAGAAACGAGTGGATATGTCGACTATTTCTCTTAAAGTAGTGCAAAATCAAATGTACCAACAAAAGAGCGTATTTTCATTGTATTTACGTTCTTTTGTTGAGAAGCGTACTTTTTCAGCAATAACTTAAAAATAATATATCCGATCATGTTCAAAATAATTTCCGTTGAAAGTATTTATTAAGCGTTACCATTCCAATTTTTTTCATATTTTTGGGTCTACGGCTTAAAAATTAAAGGAAGGAGACCCAATTTGTTACTTTCGAAGCAATTATTTCCGAAAATGTTCACTTAATCAAAAAGATTGCTTAGAAACTTTAAATTTTTTTTATAAAAGGACTGTCGAAATTTGTGGTATATTGATGTTCGCTGAAAAACATGTTTTTTTCTGATTCTGTTACATACATGGAATAGGAGAAATATTAATTTTCTTATTTTGACTACCAAAATAAGTAGCGGTTTATGAAAAACACATACTCTACATTTCGTCTATATATATCTTGTAGTTTTTGAGTAAAATGCTTGTGACATACGGATGTTCGGACGGACGGACGGATATGACTAAACTTTTAAAAACTAGGGTTTTTGTCATTTAGCCTCGGAACCCTAAGAAAATGGGCTTTGGCTGCTTTAGTGCAATTTCACGGGTCTTTCAGTAGTCTTCATATATAAGCGTGGTATGGTACGGATCCCCTCGACTTTCCACTCGAATTTATCCAATAGACTTGTCCGTACTTAAAAAAAATATTATGTACTAAAACTTCAATAACGAAGATTTAATAGTACCGGTTATCAAATGGGTGAAAAAATTATGCGAACATTGCTAAGTTAGAGAACACCAACCAATGCGAGGTATACCATACACGTAAATTAGAGCTTACATCGGTGATACTGAAGTTAATGTTTGTGGTCGGGCATGTAACAGCTGTACTGAAATACTAAAAATACGTGTATGTAGGTAACAAAAACCGGATAGTCGTGTGCGGAATGCGAGCGGTCAGTAATCTGCATTTTAAGTACAATTTTAGTAAAAAAATATGTTTGTATTTTAAATTAGTTTATTTCACATTTTAATTTATTTGAATTTGTTTCATAGATCATTTAGGTATACTATTGTAACGGACACTATTTTTTTTTTGTTTAAGAACAGATCGTAAATTCTTTGAAACGTACCGTAGACGATCGCTGTCTGTTTTTAAGATAAAGGTGTGTTATTCATAATTATATTGTCAGTTGATTTATAGTCAACGAATTTGTTTACCACGTTACACACGTATGTCAGGTTTTTGGAAATAAAATTTACTAGATTATCAAATATTGACAAAACATTATAGTTTTTCAAGTACATTATTTTTATTTACAGTATAACAATAAATAAGTTAAGGTTATGCGATCGGTTTTTAGCAATTTCATTTGTTGTGCGGTATTATTTTCATTACACCTACGATTTACACATTTTAAAAAGGCGGGATTTGACAACAACTACAATATCTCCAAAAAAAACCCAAGATTATTTTTGGGCGGTATCGTTATCAGTCACAAATTTTATGTATTACATTATTGCGATTGTCATAAATTTTATATCTATACGTCTATATATAATCAATTCATGTCATATATCTTAACATATGACGTAAATTTGTTCACGGTTTCACTCGCCTGGGTATATTTCTATATACCGCCTGGATATATTCGACTTTCTTTATTTATAATATCAATGAAGTTCCCTGCCATTTCTGATTTCGATGCTATCTTGCTATCGAATTAAATTCTGGTTCTACTGTTGGATCCGATATCGGTCTTTGCCTCGTTTCTGATCTCGGTCCCGCTCTTAATTCCATTATCGGCCCTGCTATCAATTCAGATTTTGTTTTCTATGGCGATGATAGTCCTTAGTAGACATTGCTGTTACTTGGATTAGAACTTTTATTTTTATATAGAAGTATTTTATATCCTACCCTTTATTAAATAGGCAATAAAGATAGACTCTTTCCTATGAGGGAAGTGTCTATCTTTATTAGACATTTAATTACAATCCGTACCTATAGCCTTTCGAGCGTGATTGAAGGACAAATATATATAAAAAAACTTGATTTCACATCTATAAAATTGCCAGCCGTTTCCCACTCGTTTGGTGCTTAAGTTAAAAAGTTATAGTGATTGTTTCCGAGTTCGGTCCTCCTTTCGAATTTTATTCCAGCCCTGCTCCCTATCCCATTACCGGTCACGATGCCAATTTCAGTCCCTTCTCGAACATGGTTGCTATTTTTTAGTCTATTTACATCTTACGTATATTTTAAAAGATAATCTATATCTATGTAAGATATTATTACAATACTTTCTTTGCTTTTGAGATTACATCGGATATATGCGCAGACACACTTTATCGAGATGAAACAGCATATCTTTTACGCAATCGCATGTCTTAGAGTATCTCAAATTTCACCAAGATTGGTGTAGACAAAACATAATCTATTTACAAATTAAATACATTATAAAATAAATGTCTACACGGTAAAAAAGATTTCCCCAATTAAGACTTGTCTATTAAAATAAGAGGGATTCCGTTAAGTCAAGAAATTCGTATCATCGTATACATCGAAATATATATATTCATAGTTCTAGTGTATGATATTTTCAAAATAAGCACTGTTTCAAGGAATAGAAACTTAATTTGAAAAGACAATATATTTTTCCTACCATATACACGCTACTTTACTTAACAATGCAGTAATCTCAATTTGATATTTTTATTTTTGAGACTGAGAATTTATATACTTGACTTAGATAAATTCGATTTTCAATTCTTGTTTGTGTGTTCAAACGTTTTGAATTAATTATTTTTTTTGTTTGAAAATACATTTTTGTTGAGTCAAAATCTTGTTATTTTTAGTCTGATAATATTATACTTCTAAAGTTAATACAATATCATGAAGCAGGATGTTCATTTCTTACCACACTGGCAAATACTATTTATAGTTCTGAACTTACTCAAACCGATCACTTTGCTTTTTATTTAGAAGTTATAAATGTATATTTGCTGTGAATTACGGCTAGGATACGTAGCACACAGAAAGTCTTTGCTGACTTACACATTTATAACTTTTAAATAATATCAATATCATGGGCTTCACTAAGTTGAAAAATATAAATAGATCCTCCTTGTCACTGCAATAGGAAGCAACGATCGTTTATTAATATTATTTGCAAGTTATATGTTTAAAAAAAATAATTAAATATTTGAAAGGAAGAAAAGTTTTTAGTTATAATTTATTTTAAGAACTTAATATTATAAACATCGATGGCCCGACAGATGATTCTCACTCAATTCATTCTTTTCTGCAAAAATATTTATAAACTAATTTACAATTATTTGTTACAACAAGTTCACGCATTAATTTTCACTTGTATTTCAGACTTATACTACGGCATTATTAGATAATGTTTTACATCGGAGTGTATAAATTTTCTTCTGTTTTCTTGTTTCATATATATTTCTTCTTACACAACATCAGATTCATCTTGATTTATTGTATAAATTTTCGGAATCTGTAAGGAAAATGGTTTCTGTGAGTGCCCGAAAACAAAAATAATCAAATATTACATATGTCAGGACAAATACACATAGAGCTACTTAGGTATATTAATTAATTTATTTCTGCTATAATGTGTTGTGAAATTTTGTCGTTAATTAGAACTGTTGTTGCTAAATGAGGACACATCTATTTGACAAACTCTGGAGTGGCTTTCAGTGGTAACTCTATTGTTATTCCGTTACCTGAAAATAAAGTATTTTATTTTGCTCTGATGTAGATATGTTTGCGTACACTATACTATAAGTAAATGGACTCTAATTTAGAATTCATTTTTTTAATAGTGATGTCATTAGGGTAGATATTGAAAAAAATAAACAAATATTTCTGTTTATTAGCGTTTTCCCACCACTTTGTAATCAAACAAGCAACAATACTACCTATGCACGTTAATCATTACATTCATTCCTATTCCCAAAAAATATATTTCTACTTAGTCATTCTTTGTCATATCAAAAAAAAAATCTAAGTAGATACTCACGTATAAATTTTTCAATTATTCTTGGAGAATGCTTTGAAAAAAATGGGCAATGCTTTCGTATTAACTCATAATTGCTGTAAAAATCTCCAAAAAATCTATTTACAACACTTACCTCTGTGTTTCCAATGAAAATTTAATATAAAAATCTCGTATTGTATAATACACGTAATGTAATATCCACATATTTAGTGGTCTTTTACTATTAAGTGACACGTTTACACACAAAGAAAATATTTTCTAGTTTGAAAAGAATTGAGTTTTGAATCAAGTATGTTCTTTTTTTCATTTCTATTTCAAAATTATTTGCCTTAACAGATTTTCTCTTAATATTAACAAGTATTGTAAAAATATCAGTGTCTCATCTGAAAAATCTACGTATTTTTGCATTTATGAAGTATAATTAAACAATTTAAATATTTTCTCAAACGAAGTAAACAATTTGATAAAATAGGTTTAATTGATTTCAATATTTCTTTTTGACTGTGCATTACAAAGCTTGACAAATACACGGTACCTACAGACAAAACCTACTGTTTTATATGTTAGTTTAGACATTAATTCACAATACATTGCATAGGTACGAGTGTCAGAACATAACGTCAACACTCAACATTGTCGAGTGTTCGTGAATTAAAATATAGCTTAAAAGATTTTATTTCGTAAATGTTGTAAGTTCATGAACTCTTAAGGCATATAAAATCCAACTCAGAGCTATGCTTTATAACGTTTAGTAGCCACGACTGAATTTATAACAATATTTTGACTCCTGGCTAAAGTTCTGGGAATCTTCAAATTATTAAATTAAACTAGTGGTACAAGACTTCATATTTATTCAGCTTCCAATTCAGATTTGTTTGATTTCATTCGAATATTACACTAATAAAGCAAAGAGCTTTACTAGATTACTTTGGGGTCCGTTCCTTGTACGTACTCATAATTTTTATTCTAAGAATTCAAACAGTTCCATACCTTGAATTCAAATTGTGCTCTACGACCATAAAAGCTGTCTCCCTTTATTCGGTCTACGTGCCAGATCCTGCATACTACAGTAACCTTTCATTGATACACGATAGATGAAAATCAAACTTTTCCCGCTAAAATTATCGAAATTGTACAACATGTTTACAAATTAAAGTTTTGAGATATATTTAAAGCCAAGTTGATGTCTTGTGGATTCTATACGGATCTTGAAATTTGAAATACTTGAGAGAAAAATTGAGTTATAAAAAAAAATCTTCTCAACGATATGCTATGCGTAAGACTGTTGACTTTTTTTTTTCGAAAGTTAGAATGGCGCATACAGTTGCTAGTTATTGACGATCACAAAAAAATGAACTTACATATAAACGCGTAAAACGATGAACACATAACTCGTCTTTACATTGCACAGTCGGATGAAAGATCGACAAAGCAATATATTTCGATAATAGTTGTAAATGTAACTCGGAAATTGTTCAACCGGTAGTCTCGATACTAGAGTCGACTCTCTATCGTTTTTGGTATAATAAATTCGTTCGGAAACCATTTTATTTTTTTATGTAATTTTGACCGTTTTTACTGTTGCTTAGAAAATGTAAATATTTAGGACAAGTTATGTTTGATTTCAGCAGCCAATAACGAAACTTTTAAATTTTTGAATCACCGTTAAAATTGATACGTTTCTTGAATTTGTTTTCCGACCGTTATCGGCTACAGCTACATCGATTTCAGCTTTCTGGGTTAAATTGTGATTTGAGTATTTGCACAGATTATGGGGGTGGATACGTAGATTGTTAAATTACCCACTAAGTTGTTACATCAAAATTATTTGCTGGATGTTTAACAGATACATTCGAAAGGTATGCTATTGTACACGTTTTTCCAAAAAAAAAAACGATAAAAACATACGAGTGCTTTTATTATGTAATAGCACAATGTTAAATAATGGACGTGAATAATTGATACATCAACGAATTTTCAAGTTCCTGTTTGTGTCGTACAATGTGTTTTTTGTACTTGACAATTTTACGCTTGTAATTACCGTCGAGGTCTTAAAAAATCTCATGTGCACGTTAAAAATACACTCGCAAAAGTAACAAAGTGTCGTTATTTTAATGGATTTCAAAAAATTGGTAAGATCCTTTTATGAATGTAAAAATCCAATCAAAAGGTCTTTTTTAGTTTCTATGTTTCTTTGGATTTACTACTTTATTTCAATTTATCAGTTTCAGTTTCAATTTGAGATATAGAAAACCTAAACAGAACGAATATAAAAATGAGAATCTGCTCTTTGATCTCAAATATGCAGAAAAGTTATTAAAGCAATGCAAATCAAATGAATCGAGATACCGATACAAAAAAGGATATTAATTTTTTATAGATACACAATAAAGTATAAAGTTATTATTATCGATATTTCAGCGAAATAAAAAGACACGAAGATGAGGATAATATTACCTTCTTTCTATTTTCTTCAAATTTTAATATCCAATGAAGTAAAATTCATCTGGCTTAACGTTCAAAAGGCACTTATAGTGAAAATGTTGAAGGATAGCAGATTAAACGTCAGACTGAACTTAAGTTTACTTTAGCCGTAAAACATAAAATAATTTAATACATTATTTTAAATTTTTCCGATGGCAGAAACCAATTAAACTATTCACTGAATGCTTATGTTTTACAAAAGCGTAAAAATGTGAGTAATAGCCGTGTGAAGTGATTTACTTGTTTAGGAATTAAAATTTTAGAGGCGTATTTTTATCCGGCGTAATATGAATTCACGACGCGCCTCAGGGAGTGCCGAGGACGTGAAATCTTCCATTAATTAGCTTGTAATTAATGGAAACAAAAAGCTTGCTACGAAAACAATACCTTTTATTATAAATATTCTTCTGAAATTGTTTCAGGGTCAGACGTGAAAGATGGCGCAAGACGCGAAAAAAGGAACCATAGTTTTGGAAAATTTTAATTCAACGTAAGTATTGTTTCCCTTTGATTAGTTCACGTTTTGTTGTTTCTTTTTTATTTCTTATTTCTGAAAACTAAACATAAAAAGGGATTTAGTATATAAAGTTAATTAATAACCATATAAATTTTCAACAATATGATCAAACATCGACTAAAAATTTGAATAAAAAAATTGTTTTTTTTATCGTTTAGATAATTTTTTTTTGTACATTTATTATTCTATTCTAACTTGTAGACAGTTTGTTCTATCTAGTTTATAGGCACTGCATATTGATGTCTTTCAGCCCACCCTTACTCGATTTATACGTACGCTAAAGGACGTAAACAGACATAAAGTACGATGTTTAAGTTTTCTTTAAGATATCGTTTGTTTATTATTAATCCTATATTGTTAATCTTATTGTTATCTATAGCTACCCCTATCTATTGTTAAACGTTGCAATCGGAATTTTATTCTGTAAGGGCCGAGATAAGTTATTTCCATATCTATAGGCTCCGATCATACAAACCATATTGTGAATCCGGTTGTCTTATGTTTCAACGGCGCCAAATATCACCTCCTATTGTATTTTGATTTTGCATCGCCTGTAATTGTTTTTAAACAAACATTGAGATATTTTATTTAACTTGTACATAAGAAAGGCAAACTCAAATGAGTGCATAAGTCTTTGAAATACGTAGAAAGTGAAAAGGTGGGATTCTTTTACGGCTCGGTGTGTCGAAATATTGCTAGGGATATGGGTTTTGTACATATTCAATGAGTTTCGCCATCTCATTGAATAATAAAAACATCGGAGCTGCTATCACAGACTGTACTTTGTTTTATTAGCAATAGTTTTTTTTAGTATAGTATTGTGACAATACTATACTAAATAGGCGTCTACCTGTACATAAATATAGTACATATGGAAGAAAATAAACAAACTTATCTGAATTGCATACACGTTAATGTTTATATTTTATTAGACCATTAATGATACATTGTATCTACGTGATCGTTTATTACTAAATGATCATGTAGATAAATTGTTGCCAATCACTTTCTCAAACATCGCTCTTGATATAAAACCTATCTGGAGTCAAATTAAACCATTTGTTTCACACCACGGAAAGTCCAAAGTTCATCAACATGACGATGACGCACCAATATGGTGCCAACGTCCATTGATAGTGGTTTAGATCTAAGCCTAAAAACCAGAAATAAAAAAAAAATAGCGGGGAATATGACACAAAAGCTGCGTGATGAAAAGACACTACTCAAAAACGTGACAAATAATTATGTTATTATAGTTCTATATAAATTAGAAAATATACTATATAATTTGTGAATGTTTAAATAAAATACGTGCACTTATGTAAACATGTATTTCTGTAAATACGACAGTTAAATTATTTATTGAGGTATGTTTGGTTAAGTGTCAGCGCCAAATAATCTCCGTATTTTGATGTTTATCTATTTAAATGAAGTCATTCGACACGTCCACAGACGCCACACGAAAGCACGGAAAACTTCTTATGACAAACCAAAGCACGAAGCATAAAAACAGTTGTTGTTTGACTTTTTTTATTGGTTCAGAGCGAAGGCGTGACCACCGACGTGCTGCAGCGCGTGGTCGACTCCAGCTCGTAAATCAAATGGCTCTACATAGAGTTGGTAAAGTCCGTGGAGATGTCATACCGTGCGCTAGTATTTTAGAATGCTTCAGATTATTCAGAATAGGTGTTCGGAACATGGGACAAAAAGAAAACTTTTCTTATCTTTTCGTCCCATGAATCTAAATTATGGTACATACTTACATATTCTCTAGATTTTTCACACTAATTCCGTAGTGGTTAAGAATATGAATGAAATATACTAAATACAAAACGAATAGGCTGCGATGTACAAAAAGACAAATCGACACATAGAGACATTGGATTTTTCTTATCGGAATAAGGAATAGTAGAAAGCTATGCTGCTGCCTTTATGCCTTTTGTGTTTTGTTTAATCCATCCTACTTAAACTGTCAGACTTAATTCATTTCTAGTCTATAATTCGAATGTCAGAACGTTGGCTATATACATTTATTGTTGCAAGTGTTACGATCTTGAGAACGAGGCCGATTTTGTTGTAAACTTTCACAACGCCAAGGATTTAATTATTTTAATATTTTACAACTCTGTAGTGAGAACTTACTTAGATACAGTTAGAAAAATTTTTTTATAAAAGGAAAAGGTAATAATTTGCAAGAAATGATTCTATAATTGATGGATATTTAGGTCGATCTTTTTTTTGATTAAACAAAAAAAAAATAGAAACGCGTGCTCTTAATTCGTGTTAATTTAAATATAAAATTAAAAAATATGATGGTTAGTAATTAAGAGACTTATAGTATTGTCATAGAATATTTCTAGCATCGCATTATAGTATAAAAGTACTCGACTTATAATTCTAACAAGCAATTTATACTTAATATTTATAAGCCTTCAGAACGAGAACGGGTGATTAGAAATAGATGAAGAAATTCAGTTTGTACTGACGCGGGTGAAGACGTAGGCAGAGAGCTATTTAATAAACTTTATAAAAAAACCCGACCGAGTACAAGATACAATCGCGCAACGAAGGTTCCGTACCAAAACATTGTGTATTTATGTTAAGTACTTAAAATAAATCTTTTGAATAATTCATTTGCGAATTTTTATCACAATGCCCATTGGCACTTGACCGATATATTTATTGTTTTCCTCAAGTGTGCACTATGGTCATATCAAATTTGACACTTGTATTTGTTACTGTTATAATGACAAAGAAAAATTAAGAAAATAAAGTAATATACACTAAGTGTGTACTCACGTACTTAGCGAGTGTCAGTTTGTGCTGGACATTGAAACAAACCGAAACAAAGCAAGCTATATACTTCTTATAGATTTTTCTGTATTCTATAGGTAAAGAACTATTGTCTGTATTTTATCAAAATTTTAGGCCCGGTAATCCTAAAAATAAGGGGTGAATTTTTAATTTTCGCCTATTTTCTTAAATAACTCTATAAACATTTACTCTTAAATTATGAACAAAAATATATTTGAGCTGCTCACAATAAACGCTTACATTTACATTTGCAGTACAGTTTGCATTTTTTTGTAATTTTCTAATTTGCCCCCAAAAGTAATCCTCTTAATTAAAATTCATATACTTAATTTGCACTTCCGTGTTCGGGTTACATATATAAATATGTGTATCAAATGTGAATTCATTCGGTTCAGTAATTTTGGACAAAATCAGCTATGATAAATAGACGGACAGACATGCGAGTGTTCCTATAAGGGTTTTTCCTTTTGAGGTACGGAACCCTAGTTAATGCTGCTTGTAAGGAAAATCCTATTTATAATTCAATTAAAATTCAATAAACATTAGTCATGGAAGATTTTGAATAAGTGATCTTTTTAGTGACAGGATCGGTCAAAGCTCTTGCCTGTATTTCAAAGTGTAACAAAATAAAAAGAACACTGTTTTGGGAAACGAAGTACGATGAGAACAATATCGTTAATCACGTTGTAAAAAGGAATCCTTAGTGCCCAAAACTTAGTGATAAATGGTAACGATCTGTCTTCTAGTCCTTTGGTAATTGCAAAGCCTATGTTTTACATTGCTGGTTTAATACCAGAGAATCTATAGTTTTTAATCAAAATACACAATATTAACTTTTGGAATTAATTAATAAATTTCATAAATCTGTTTAAATTAGACCACCATACATCTCTGAATCCTGTATATTATTATAATTTATGTCGATTTTTTCTTTTTTTTATATTTTTGCCAAGTTTAATCATAATCCATTTACTAATTTTGTCATTTAATGATAACACACACCTTCACTTCCGGTTTTTATTTCTATAATTTAGTGTCATGTGATAGACACTACGTTATGGGACTATCGGAGCCCATGTGCAAATATACATACATATATCCCAACTGCACACTCACAGAAACAATCTCTATTGCAACTACGAAATTCATCAACGCAACTATGAATGCGACCAAGAATTACAATAGCTGTTACTCTACGGGGGGTGAAACCGTGGGCCGCATGACGAGGTAATGGATCACTATAATCGAAAGCGAGACCGGGATCAGATGTCGAGGACGTGACAGGGATTGGAATTGAGAAACAGACTGGGTGGGTTATTCTAAACATGTACAAGGGCGAAGCCGCGAGCGAAGGCTAGTGACTTACTTTACTTATATATAAAAATTTAGCTATCAACTTTTATTAATACAATATTAATGTATTAATAACAGTTGATATATATGGTGGAAATAGTTTATGGTGGAAATGAATGAAACTTATTGCTGCCCTAATGATAACTTCATAAACATGATTTTATAATCATAATGAAAATAAAATTTATGTTTTTAAAAAGGATTTTTTTCTGAATTAGCATTTTAAAAACAATAAGTTCTGTAAAGAAAGGTAACTATTAAATAAGTTGATATTAGATTTTAGTTTATCATGACATATCTATTGTTGAGAAAACAAAAAACAGTCTCGTATTAGATTTCACATAGAGGTCTTCCTATCACCATCAATAATCTATTGTATCGCAGAGGTGATGTTATCCTATCACTATGGACGCCTATTGTGTTAGAAAGGTGACGTCATACGATATTGACAGAATACATCTTTTGTTTAATCTAAATAGGTGTGGTATAGACATGTGTTTACGTATTTTTGTTTATGCTCTACATAAATAATCAATTTGGCAAAGAAAACAATTCCAAATAATTACAAGAAATAACGTAACTTAGAAAGCAAATAAATAGCACAAACAGCTTATGTTTAGTTTTTAAATTGAGTTTCATATGACTGTTT
The DNA here is from genome assembly GCA_005406025.1 of Eumeta japonica. Lineage (NCBI taxonomy): Eukaryota > Metazoa > Arthropoda > Insecta > Lepidoptera > Psychidae > Eumeta > Eumeta japonica. Next base: position 32,499 of record BGZK01001448.1, read on the forward strand.
ATTTTTCAGAACCAATCTCACGAGCAACCCGGGCTTCCAGTCGACTCTGACCCTCGGCTCCAAGGAAGTCATCAATGAGAAGGCTTACAACCCCTTTGAACACCGACAAGTCGAACACCCCAATTCGTGAGTAGATTCTGAGCGTCACTACCTCTGTAACTACTTTAAAAAATTGATTACTTCTAACGGCTGATCAAGAACGGAGACGAAAATTAAAAAAAACCGCTTTAATGAACTAAAATGCATTTTTCAAATATAATTTAAATTTAATTAAAAAGCCCGGGTGCTTAATATTAGTTGTCTAATATTTCATCCCTGGCTATTAAAATGATAACAATAAAAAGAATAAATGAACAGCTCCCAGTTTAATATCAAACACTCAACGATTTTTTAGGTTAACTACAATTTACATTTAGAAAATATTTTTCACTTTTTATTTTATTAAAATGTGTTTTATTTTAATTTTCTGAACTATACTTTTTGTTAAAATTGATGGGATACAGTAGACTAATATGAAAAAATAAATTATTATTAATAAAGTTCCTAATTTTAAGCAAATTCGAAGTCGGAAATCAAGCAACAGTTTTAAACTCGTCAGAACAGAACAAATGTGTCCAAATTTTATCAAATTTACTCTTCAAATTTATTTTTTTTTAATTCAAATTTTAAAATAAATTCGAAGAGTTTCACAGTTTATCTACAGTCTTCAGCATCATAACCTTGTAACCAAGTATGAAGTATTGAAATTGTTAGAATAGCCTAAAAGAACCCAAACTCGAGAGATTTTAGATGAATTTAGGCAAATTATATTTTAAATTTTATATACCTTTTACTATTTTTAAGGTTTCGTACGATTGAATGAAAAAAACGGAATCCTTGCAAGACTGTTCGTGTATTTGTCCGTCTGTCACAGTCAGTATGACCCGAATCTACTGGACCGATTGTCGCAGAGTTTGTCTTCATGTTATATAACTTTACATAAAGAATTAAATGTTGCATGAAAAATCGAAACCTCTGAAACTATTGAAGTCAAAATTTATAGTTGATGTGGTTATTATAATAAAAACTACTAACATGCTTTGTTTTTTTAAGTATATCTGACAGGAGTGAATTAAGGGTTGAAGTTATTGTATTCAGAAATGAAACCCCTGAAACTATCGACTTCAAAATTTATATTTCAGCTGCTTATTATACAAGGAAAACAATGACATGCATAGTATTTGGAAGAATACGTTTTAAAAAAGTGAAATAGGGAATGAAATATTGTATGGGAAATTGAGACCGCTGAAGCTATTCATGTCATCATTTTTATTATTGTTTATCATCTTTATATATAAAAATTAAATTTTTGCACGTGCGTGTTGCCGCAAAAGTGGAAAAGTATTTTTTAGATATAAAAGTGTTTATTTTTAATATCCGATAGCATTTGTCCCCGACTTTGTCCATCTATTTGTGCTATCGAACTACTACAGCGATCTTAAAAGAGTTTTTCATTCACAGGAAGCTGCATATACATAATTTATTTTCACCCTAACATCTGCTTCGGCTTTGCGCGAATCGTAACGTTAAACGATAGCAGGATCTAAATCGAAAAGGTAACGGGGAGTAGAATAAAGACCGAGGACCGGGACTAAAATCGAGAACGGAACCGGTGTCGAAACTTCAGAAACAGTACAGAGACTAAAGTTAAAATATTGTAATCGAGAGCCAGATCGATCAATATAAAAGATGAAGGAAGACATTTTCTATCTACGCGGGAGAAGCCGGGGCGCAATGCTATAAATAAATAAAAACTAACATTTCTTCTCAAGGAAACTTAGGTATGCGAAAAAGTTTGGAATTATCGAATTCTACGAAAAAAATCGTTGTTAGCTTTTCGTAATATTTCTAGAAATACTCCAGTTTAATTTATATTTATGCCCTAATTTAACAAGTACGACAAATATAGATCAAAAAGAAAATGGCTTGCAAACACATTTCTAGGATCTACTTGTTCAGGCGCACGATCACAAACTTCGGCGAAGTCCTATCGTGCGATAAATCTGTAGAGATTACATTTCTAAGAATTACTCGAGACGAGAAATTCTTAGGCGCCTGCGTGTACGTGACGAAAATACTCATTCGACTTAAAACAGTACACTTATATAAAATCTTTTTATACGTCAATGAATGAACCTAATGATATTCGGTTTTTGACTACAAGTATGAAAATCTGTAAAAGCAGGCCGTAGGTGTGACCCTGCAGTCCATCTCTAAAACTTCCCGCTATGATATTTATCGACGTATTTTTGAGCTTCTAGAATCTGAAGCTTTTCGAGCCCAAAAATCCCAAAGCGCTTGATAGGCAACTTATGATAGTATTTGTTACTTTCGAGTTCGAACCTTTAAAAATATATCTAGCATTAAATTATTGAGATCGAGTCCAAAAGATTGATCTTTGTGTTTTTTCGAGCTCTCCGAGTTCAAAAACATAATTTTGATACGTTTTCGTCTCAAAGTTCAAACATCTAGATTTATTTAAATAAAACCCATTTCTTTTTTAATTTTCAGTTATGATATGCTTCGAATGCGTTGTTTGATTTTGATCTGCTTTACAGTATCCGACGCAGATTTGTAAACAAAAAAATATAATCGAGTACCAAACATCAATTGATTAAGAGTTTCGTATGTTATTTTCAAAAAACCTTTTATTTCTGTTTTCGATATTTTGAGTATTGACATTCCCCAAACGAACAAATACACCGATTTTGATGCAGTTTGCAACGATCGACGTTGTTTTTGAAGTGGAAGAGCTATCATTTCTTAGATTTTGGAATTTATGTGTAGAGCAATTTACAAAATATTAAACAATTCTTTTTGAGACACACACACACATACACACGCACACAAGCATGCACGCACACACATACGCACGTGCACACGTAGACGTACAGACATCACTCTCAATCACTCACATCACACAGATGGTCAAAATACATTTTTAAGACGATAAAATTTTAAGATTTATTGAAAACTCGATTTTTAAAAATGAGATTAAAAATAATACCTTTCCGAGTATAATCTAGGTTTTTGCCGCACGCAAGTTTGTGTGCTACCTTATGGCCGGCCTTTCACTCCGCTCGTCTAAATGAAAATTTAGAACAATTTCAATATTAATATTCAGTAGACGAGTTTATTATGTTGTTTAATTTTCTTGAAAAATTAAAGTTGCCGTCTTTTTAATAATCATACAATTACGTTCTATTAATATATTGTCTAAAGTATTATCAATATTTTGTTAAATAGATTGTGAGGCCAATGAAAATTTGAATTGAGCACTTGGATTCAAGATCGGTGGTCGAGTTAACTGACATTGAAAATTTCAAGACTTTTTAACCCCTGAACCGTCTGTTTTTGCTTAGCTTTTGTCAATATTGATGATTTCGTAACTCATCTTCCATTTTATGTGTCATGCACACAGGCAAATTTTAAAATACTGTTGTTTAAGGATTTTGTGGTCTGCTAGCTTCTACAACTCGTATTCTATCCGTTGTATATTTTGTCTACATTCCACATGTTAAGACGATGGCTCGAAGGTTAAAAGCGTTACTTTTGAACTAGTACATATCAGTTTTGATTCTGATCACTGGCGAAATTTCCAATGAGTTTCTAATTTTATTTAATTCAAAATTAAAACATTCGCTCCTCGTGTCAGACTGTTAAGCAGACGGCCGCGGACAATATGTCAAGCAGTGGGCCGTCGCTTCGTTGACAACGGGTTTTACATATATGCCGCGACTGGACTGCGTCAGCGCAGAGAACATGAGGTTAATAGCCTTCGATCTAAAGCAAAAAAGATAGAGGGAAGTTAGGCTTGCAAAATGAGGTGATAGAATTTAAAGCAACAAATAATACACAATAATTTTTTGATATGGGATTAGCCAAATTTCACAATTTTTTGATCAGTAAAAATTGTTAACTAAACTAGTAGTGGGATAACTAATGATGCATAATTCTCACAAGTGCGTTAGGAATTCATTATAATTATTCAATCCTTCCAAGTTTATGCACAGTTTGCACTGTATTCACTTTGATTGTGTACAGAGTATAACCGAGAATGCTATTTTAGTCAAGGCAAAGATCAGCGATATAAAATATAATCAAATGACAATGTTGTGTATTGTTATTTGTAGTTTGTTAATATGCTTTAGCGTGATTAAAAAAATGTGTAAAATATTTTTTTATACGTGTATATATTTTTGGTTCATTTTTAGTGAACCATTTGTAATTATTGTAAGATTAACTTCTTTTGCCATATGTGACGAATGCATGAAAACAAGAGGTGATTCATGTGTCACTTATAAGCTTATTGTTTTTATCATATTTTTCGTAAACATTGTTGTTGAGGTAATCAAACTTAAATCGCATGTCGTTACATTCATTATAGCGAAATTTCATAATCGTGAGTCGACACACATTATTTCACATCGACACGCACCTGAGTCGACCCGACCAAATATTGCCGATTTTGGGAATATAACGAACGCAAAAGTGTCGCTTTATTATAAATTTATTATTAACAACATAATTAGGATAGCTAATTCTAATTTCGTAACATCCTTTTGACGGTGTCCTAGAATTTGTTGCGAAAACTGGGTCGCTTAAGACTTGATAACGTTTCTGAGGATGTCGAAATCGGCTTTGACGTTCCGCCGCTCAGTACAAATATTTAAAGCTGATAATGTCATGGGCGAGTAGTTTCAAAATTACATCTATCGAAGTTGATTTTGTTAACTTTAGTCGAACCAGTTTTCCTAAATACGCACATTAAAATACGTAGACAGTGTAGTGTCCGCGTGGACATTTGCATTTGTACGTGTAAGAACGATTCAAGACACGGCTCTTAGTATACACCGTTACAGAACACCATAGCTGCAATCACGTTCGTCTAATTCGTGCTAGGAATATTACATGCCTTGTGATTCCGACTTACATTCTCCTATATGCAGCTTTTGTTATGCATTTTTTGAGTGAACTGCATTACTTGCAATATGCATCTGAATTATAATTCCTCCGATGTAGAGTACAGGTGCTTGAACACGTGCCTCTTGAGTCCTTTTCGCAACGTTTTTGTTTGAGAGTATTGCATTTCTCATTAAAACTAGCATTTGCTTGCGACGCGATGTATGTAGGCTATTACCACAATATGTTTGTATAGCCCACTTAGGCGGCTACCTGTCACTGTCATCAGAATATAACATTATGTCAAAATTTCAAATAATGTAACATAACTTTCGAGAAAAACCTGTGTGTCAAATAGAAGAATCGACATGGTATGTATTGATTTATAGTTTGTATTAATATAAATTTCAGGGTTCCAAGCAGCCGAAGAAAAAACGGAATCTTTATAAGACCACTGTCGTGCCTCACTGTTTGTCTTCCTGTCTGTTTGTTCGTTTGTTACAGCCCAATTTTTCCGGATCTATGTAACGGAAAAAAATACGTTTAGTATGGACCAAATTAAATTTTGTTTATTTAAAACATAATTTAAATTTTTATTTAAATAGAATTATATAACCCTATCCTGAACAAATTACGTAAGAAAAATGGTTTTAGATTTTGAGTTGATTTTGAGGGCCAAAACATTGAAAAATAAACTGGCCAAGAGCATGTTGGACCATGCTCAGTGTAGGGTCTCGTGGCCGTTACTAGAAAGAAATGCACTACAGATTCAATTTTGTATTAGTTTTGAATTGTGAAATTTTGCAGTTAGGTGTATATTGACATATGTTTTTTGGTTTGAAGGGGTAAATTTTGATTATTTTTTTTAATTTTATTAATTAGTTAATAGATTTAGATAAATAATTATATGACAATCTTTTATACAAAGTTTATATTAATTATAGTTTATTAATATTAAATGACACTGCATTGCATTTCTATTTTAATATATTTACGTAAATACATAATTGTGTATTAAATTTTAAGTATTTTAAAAGTCCTAAAATTTAAAAATACGATGTGAAAATGCATCAGCAAAAGAAGGTATCTTCATGGCACTTACGTCCTTTTGTTAAGAAGCCCGGTTTTTCGGCAATAACTCAAAATTAATCATGTTGAAGGTAACTTTCGATGAAAGTATTTTCATCGAAATTATTGAGTGCTATCTTTGTAATTTTTTTTTCAAATTTCTTAGACACACTGTTTAAAAAATAAAGGAGGACACATAATTTATGCTCAATTCAAAGCAATTATTTCTGAAAATATTTACTTAATAAAAAAAAAGCTTAGAAACTTTAGACTATCATTGAAAGAAGTGTCGAAAAATGTGCCTCACCTTGAGGTTTGCTAACAGAGTTTTTTTTTCAGCTTCCGTTACACGTATGGTTTCCCTCCTGAGAAATATTTATATCTTTTACTTAACTACCAAATTAAGTAGCGGCTTATACAAGACACATGTATTCCAAATTTCATCGATATAAATCGTCTAGTTTTTGAATAAAATGCCTGCGAGTTACGGACAGACAGACATGAGGATACTATTAGTTCGTTGCCAAAATGGCAAAAACACAACCCTAAAAAACTTTGAGCAAATGCATCATGTGACATATCAAATGAATGCTTAATACACAGGCATTAAAGAATGTATATAAAATTGAAAATTCTTCCATTTGTAAATCTACAGAGCACATTAATTTGAAAATAATTTTTTTTTTATAATATAAGAACTCATGGTTTATTCGAATATATAAAAAATAATCCTGTCTTTGCATTGCCACGGGAAATGAGAAATAGTTGTGAATTGAAAGTATGTACAAAATTTATTGCTTAATTTCACTGAGGACATAACTCGCACTTGGCTATTTAGATGTATTTGAACAATCATACGTAGTGATATACTTTAAAAGCTAATAAAATCTGATTTGTTTACACTAAGGATTACATAGTAAATCGGGTAATATTTATTTTATTCTATATTCGATAATATGAAATTTGAATAGTTACACAAAAGTTGTAAAGTTAAATAAAATCGACACAGACGAAACTGTTTTCCCAGTGCTTTGAAGATCGTTCAGGAAACTAGAAATCAGAGATTGACGTTGAAATAGAACTTTGATTATGTTTACCTTTTCGTGACATAAAAGTGATAACCCTTAGGACTTTTCATTCGATCCTTTACAGCGGAAAAGCAATATGTACTGATCGAAGAACGAAGTTTTTAACATGTTCCGCTTTAAGTTGAGTTTAGATAGTTGAGTTTAACTTTAAGTTGAGTGGCTTTTTGAAAGGCCGTTAACATTATTTACTTGGGATTATAGCCCATTGGTTGGAGATTGATCGAGTGCGACGTGTATTACTTTACCAATTATTGATACATTGTTCTTTGCCGATAATAAACAATATTTGATAAATAATACTAAAATTTAAACTAGGAACGGTTTTAAAAGTAGTTGTAGAAGCAATATGTTATTTAATCTATTATTTGTGTAGGTAAAAGAAAGATTTTTGTAGACTTTTCTGCGATATTCGTCTAAATTTAGTAATGATTTTACATGTCTTGTTGGTACTTTAATGGGTGAATGTCAGTTGTTTACGCTATTCTCTATAGTTTTTTTAATTTTTAGAGTCGTGGTTGGAATTTTTAATAATTCCGACATTAGTGGACAACATATTGATTTTTTGTCTATGCTATACTTTGTAAACCATGGTCAACACTGTGGTAATTTTCTAACTATTTATAGTGCATAAGTACATTCGGTACATTGATAATAACCTGATTGCATTTAAATCTTTAAATTGAATCACAGATCAAAAGTTTAGAACCTAATATATATATTTAGAACCTAATATATATATCATTTATCAAAGACTAAATAAATTTAGAAACTTTACCAATGATTAGTAAGAATTATCATTACGTAATGTGTGATATTAAAAGTTGTAATAATAGAGGTTTATTTTTGTTTTCAAGTTTAACGATAAATGTTCATCAAAACGGAGAAAGCAACAAACATTTTGTCCTCCGTTGTTTTTATATTTTGTTTTAATGTGTCTATTTTATTTCAATTTCTTTTACTCTTGTCAGGAGTAATCAATTTCGTAAGCTAGATAATTCATAAAAAATAATATTACATAATATTTTCTGTAATGTACTTATTCACTGAGCGAAATGCAAACAAGCAAAAAAAGTAATTTCCTTCAGCGCAATATTAGAGAATTAAATGATTTAATTGTATTTCCTCTTTATTTTATTATACTTATCAGCGCCAGAGATGAAAGCGGACATACAGGAAAGATAATAAATAAGTCATCAATTCTTCCATAATGAGAATTCTCCTGAAATTGTCAGCGGTTTTGATTTTGAAAATGTGTTGTTAAGAAAAAATCTACTTTCGATGATCACATTTTGTCACACGAATCGAGTTGGGAACAGCTTCACATAATGCTTTTTGAGATTTCTTAAGCTAAACTTGTTGAATTAAGAGAAGTCTCTTGAATAGATTTTACACGTTCATTACAATTATATGATAAGTCTAATCCAAAAAGATAAACTGGCCAATTCCGGTTTATATTTGGAGATAATTTAATTTTTGTTACTCTGTAATCATTTAATATTAAAAGGCATTTTTTGTCTTCAGCTTGACATAAGTCAGTAAAATTTCATGCAGCAAAGTCTCTTCGGCAAAGCTCTTTATAAACTTGGAACCGAAGTTACCTTGTTGTTCCCTCCATTCAGAAGTTATATTATGCTTTGTCCGAAAAGATAAATCAGTACATTTGTTTAAAAAGATACATTACAGGTGTTCCTTACTAAAAAATCTTGATTCTACATCCTGATTCTTTATAATCAATAGTCAATATTAAAAACTTGACCCACGAGCTCTTAATCAACTCATTTAACAAAAATTACCACTTATACGAGTTTTGATTTTAGAACTAACCTGAAAAAGTGACTCTTTGTAAAAATGACCTTTAGAAAAGGCCGTGGAAAAGGTGATAATTGTAAGAATAAGAACAAATAAGAATATACAAATATATGAGTTACTTCACAGATTTTAATTTAACATGAAACGGGAAAACAAAAAAATCAATATTTCTTTTTTATGCTAGCAATATATTTAATAGATAATTATTAAACTCCAAAATATTATAGTGGATCAGATACAACCAAAATATTTGAGCGTTTTGATCAGTCATCTATATAATTTACTTGTATCTGGGGCGACACCAAACTAGTAGTGGACGTATGGATAGTGCAATTAGGACTGAAATCCATGTGACTCGTTGTGGACCAACAAATTTTGATTGCAGTCGTCAGTAGCCTGGAAACTTTGACGCATGGGTGACGTTGACTAATTGAGAACGTTTACAGGTCACTTTCTTCTATAGCACAAGGTGCAAAACAGAGCAAATACTAAGAGCATAGACGATCGCAGATCTCGTGACCATTGATGACTCTCTGTCTGTCGTTCGCGATCAGTCGACATATGGGAGCTGCATTTCTACCGTTATGTGTGAGCACAACACGTAATAATTCTAAAGGCATTACAGATGATTAAGAAGTAGGTTTCTAACTGCGTCGCTATGGCTGTGTGTGAACGCAATATGTTATGAGCTTAAAGATACGATAGAAAATTTGGAGAAAGTTTAAAATATAATTTAATTATAATCATAGATTATAACAACGTGGAAAAATGTTGTACCCACTAACACCTAGTCTTAGAAACACACAGATTCACTCAAAATGATAAGGAATGACCTATATTGGGATTCTTTTTTTATTAAATTCATGGCGAGATATAATAAAAGTCGTAAAATAGCTCACAATATTAGAAAAAACAAAAGCACACGTCTCATAACGCTCATTCAATATTAGAAAAATTGTGAAAACAAGCTTTATTTATAGTTTTAAATTTCGCGATATTTCCGATTAGAACGAGAGGAATGCGACGCGCGCGCAGTGGGCTGTAAAATCAGGTGACTGATAGCGTCCATCTGAGTACTAAAGTTAAACTTTATATTCTCAGATATAGATATAGAAAATATGAATCAATTTTAGCTCTTTATTAATATCAATTAAACGGCATTGAATTAAGCAACCATTACCATACAAAATCAAGGAAAGGAAACCTAAAGTGAATAAAAAAATATATCAATATGTGGAGTATTTTGTACGCTATCGTGACCACACGGGATCCATATGCACAGATACGGACGTCCATGGTATTTTTTTCAATCAGCTTATTCTTTATATAATACCCAATAAATGTTGATTTGTTATTATAATCATATCAAAACTATAGCTTTTTATATATCAATGTTCTCCATATTCAAGTACAAGTGATATGAATATATAAGAGGCAATCAAAGTTCTAAACCGTATTTGTTTTTCGCAAATTGAGAGTATTGCTCTACTTCAAACGCATCGCGTTATGAGGCATACAATAAAGATGGCATTAAACTAATCTTAATACTCTTAAAACCAACAACTTTGTGCGAAAAGTTTATTGAGTGCCGATTGGACGTATTAGTGTGAGACAGCCCGATATTGGGTGTAGTAACGAGCTAGTAGGCCTCGCAGGTCGCTGTTGATTATAGACGACCTAAGAGCATTCATAATGAAAATTGGCAGGTTAGATTTATAGCCAGCATTAGATGTTCAATTACTGAACGATTGCCTTTAATTCTGCACAGTTTAAAATAGACTAAAGTAATATCGTCAAATGCGATCAGTTTTAATAAGGAACAACATATATTTTGATATGGTAATTGTTGAGAGGACGTTATACGCTTACCGTCTTATTCAGAGTCGCTAGTCTAACTTTAAAACGTGCTTAAACAACTGTTTAACGAGAGTTAACAAAAAAGTCTATTCAGAAATCTTGTTTAAATTATAAACACTGTTTTCACCTCACAATAAATTTAAAATTAAAAGCCAAAATTATTTATACATGTCTTTATTAATTTTTTTAATCACATCACTGTCAACTTTCAAATCAAAACAAGGGGTATTTCCTAACAATAGTTTTGTCTAAAGGAGTCCTTCGATTGTCTCTGTTGAGAGTTGATTTCGTTGCTAGGTTTTCATTAAATTAATAGTCGAGAAAATTCGCTCAACAGCTGCGCCTTGAATGAGGCAAGCACATCAGTTCTTAAACAAATCTGCCTAAAGTCGGATACAACACTTTCCCGTCCGCTGGATTGGTGGTTGTTATGATTTTTTCCCAGTACTCTTCCAAAGCCATCGGATTTGTTGAGTGCAGTGATATGTTGTTTCTCAAGTCTCTCCATCCTGTATCTAAGGCTTGTACATCTTCGTTATTTAATAAACTTGGAAACAAAAGAGCTGTCTCAATCGATGCATCGATGTCTTTTTTTTAATTTTGTGTATTGCAATTTAAAACGTGTCGTATCATTGGAAATCTGAACACATATCCGTACGCAATTTTCATCCGTACGTGTTATTTAAAATTTCATACATGTACGTACAAATCCGTACATATGGCAACACTGGTATAAGGATTGTTTTACTGAATATTTGACGTAGGTTGTCAAAAGTGACATTTAATTATCGTGTTATTGTCATCAAGTTAGAAATTGATTTTTATAAATTGCGAATTATTAATTCGAAGCCCATTCATAAATTTTTTATATATATGTTGTTATATAAATACATACTTTTCATTACTTGAATGCCAGATAATAAATATTTTCGAGTTTTTTAAAACATTTTTTGTTCAGAATGTTGCCATTATAACGCTTAAACACGGTTTTAATTAGACTGCAGTCTAAGTGACATTCTGAATTGCTTAATGCCTAAACACCCTGTTTAAGAAATAAACAGTGTTTAGTTAAACTACCGTTGAACGATGTTTTAAATAAGGACTGAATAAGATGGTTAAAGTTTTATTAAAAAAACCTCCGGTGTTTTGCTATTTTACACCAGAATTACTAATCACTATAAAATTTAAATTATTATGTAAAAATAGGCTAAATAGCAGTAACACTTACGTTATAGGTGGATCAAGCTGTTAAAATAAAAATACAGTAAGTCATTCCTTCTTCGAATCAGATGGAATGTTGCATTAATATAAACATAAGACTCAATTCCTGAGCGCAAACGATTTGACTGATGAGTTTTAAACATGAGTTGAATTGACCATTTGCTTTCATGCTTCAAAGAGCTCGTCAAAGCTGTCGGTCCGGGTGTTGTTAACCCTACTGGTCAAAATAGGGCGAGCATGAAAGAGTTGAGATCGTAGTAGTAATACTAAATCTATTGAAAACTAATGATAGAGAACAATATTTAATCTCATGCCACCACTGGTCTGAGTTTAGATATGGTAACATTCTAAACTTCTTTCTTTAAATATATTTTCAGAAGACAGTGTTTGGTTCGCCACATCTCGGTGATGTGGTGTATAGATTAAAGTTCCCTGATTTATGCAATCGAATGCCTCGTAGAAAGTAAATAAAACACTTCGACTATAACTTAAAATAATTTAAAACTTCAAAAATTGGATGAACGATAAAAGAAGATCCATATCTGAAATGAAATCGACATAAAAGTGTCAAAAATGTGCCATTAGATTTAGGATCAATTTTGATAAAAATTGACTAAATGTCAATAATATACTAGATATACTACTAAAGTTCGTGGGGTGAGATATACTTATTACCTTTACATGATAGAATAATGTTTTTCTTACCACCACACACTTGACGGAAACACGTCAAGATCTAGAGATTTATTAAAAATAAACGCTAAGTGTGGTGCAATGCATTTGTGATGTTGACGTTTGCAACAGAAAGGCCATGAAGGTCAGCATTTTTTATGCTTAACAACCTAAGTGTTTTGACATTTTCTTTAGAAGTTACATATTTTCATTTCAGATAATCCGACAATGTAGAACATTACGCTTCAGTAATATTTCAGTAAGAGCGGGAGACGAATTAAGGGTCTTAGTAGTCGAAATTGAAATATCAGTAACGAACTTTTCAGAGGCCTCAGCATCTTCTCAAGATTTCGTCAATTAAGTTAATTTGAAAGTCAAAACGGTAGGCATTAATTCTTACAGTTTTATTCTTTGTAACATTCAAGGTCGCTTTCATCATGTTTTTGCTATTTTTTTATCGGCGTACTTAATTTTATCTGCGAGATGAAAACAATGATTTTTTTAAAGATTGTCTATTAAATAATTGAAAATCCCTATAAAAATTTAGTCCACTTAAACTTTTAATACTATCTATAAGCCTTTTCGTCTCAAAGCTCAAGTAATCTTCGTCTATCTTTTTGTTGAACCACAGTTATTAAATTATAGTGCCTCATTTATGACAATATTTCTTTGCATGCTTTTATTTTGAATAGTTAATTATGATACGGCGGTAGAGATTAAATGAAAATAAAACAGGGATATATTCATTTTATAACTTAATCATATGATTAAGTTAGAAAATTGAGTTATGAAGTGCAATATTTTATTACTTTTTGTATGAAAAATAATAAAATATTACACTGGTTTTGTAACGAAAACTGGTTTCGAAACTCGCACTATGATCGGTTTAAGTTGTATAAAATATACATTAATCGCATTGTGTCAAGCAGGTATTATTGTTGGCGGTCCTTTTAGTATTTAATAGCATGCGCATATTTTACCTCGTCAGGACTTTGGGGTCGCTAGCACATCTTCTGAAGTCATCTCTGGGATCAGGCATTCTGGCGATGCCGACCGCTTTCAAGAACGCGGGCCTGGTTTTCGGAGCAGTAGGTACACTGCTCATCGGCTTCATAACACACACACCAGGTTCCATTTGTAAGCAGAAAATATATATTCTTCAACTTTTTTTATCATTTTCGTAAAACCAGTTTTTGACTGAAAATGTTAAAACAAAGTTAAAAATTCTTAATACAATTCTAGAAAGATATTTTGAGACTTCTGAATTTAGTCAAGTATTTGTTTTTAGGAAAACAGTAGGTACGCGTTATTAATACAAATATTCTTTGTTATATAGTAAATGAAATTGTAATTTATTGGTTTTTAGGTTATATACGAATACGAAAAAAAAGTTAGGCAATATCAAAGACAAAGAAGTTTTTATGCGGATGATAACATGTTATGAAATAATATTATATCTATTAAATATGACAAGAGCTTTTGGAAGATTCTACTAATATTATAATGAAATTGCGAATATATTTTCATATTCTCTTAGTTGTAAAAGTATTCACTAATGAAATTATGTCTATTTGCCTTTTGAAGAATATTTTAATTTGCTATATAGTTTATTCTTAGACCTTTAAGACTTGTTTCGTATAATAAGAAACCTGAATTAAGGAATTACGTAGTGTACAATCTACTCAACGTTGGAGTTACGAGTAAGAAATAGAGTCTTTAAAATAACTTGTTAAACAATAAACACTCTGCCCTTGGTATTTACATGTATTTAATAATATGTAACTTGAATTGTCACAAAGTAAAAAAAAATTACATTTTGATCCGTTATATCATACAAAGCGTTTAAAGTATTTCTAATTTACCCATAAGCCATTGTTTGCTTAATTAAGTTCATAAATATATTATTATATACTGTAGGACAAATACAATCTTTTTTTTAAGGTATTTTTACCATCGCCAAAGTTTTTTGGCAGTCAGTACGAAGTATTCTCCTGAGCTTACTTTAATTAACTGTTCATATAATGAGGGGAAAAAAACTTGAATTCTATGTTCAAAAGTTCAATTTAATTCCATCCATTAATTAATTAAAATAAAACGATCTACGATTTATTCGAACGCTTTGTTAGTGTATGTAGCTTTTAAGTCGAAAGAGCTCGCTCACCTAAAGCCTATTAATTTAAGTCGAAACTTACACTTTAATATTATAAAGTGAAAAGGCTTTTAGTTTTTTCACGCTTTTAAAAAATGATTTATTTCCAATTCATATTAATATTATTTCATTATAGGTGAATTCAAGTAATTAACCCACATTCTGGAAAACATGAACAAACTTTATTTGTAGAAGTCGTAACTAGTGCTTTTAGGCAGCCGCTGCGTGAGATAATTAATATATTTGTTCAGGTGAAAACTTCTCAAGAGGTCTGCGTGGACGCCAAGAAGCCTTCCATGGGTTTTGCTGAAACTTGCGGGGCGGCGTTCGAGTACGGCCCGCCGCGCCTCAGACCGTGGGCGAAGTTTGCTCGGTGAGTTTGGTGAATAACTAGAATGTTGTAAGACAACTATAGTGATGTATTTTTAAAACACTTACGTAAATTTATAGAAGAATGTAGTGAAAATGAAAAACGCAAAGATATTTTTCATTGTGTTTATGAATCAATGCTAAACTCTGTATTTTACATATGATTGCAGTAGGTGACTGAATTTTATATTTATTTTATTTTAGACATTTATATTTTTTTCCTTTTTGACACGAACATTATCTGCCTTGTAACTTTTTAAGTTAGGTACTTGAATGGGGATAACCTTTTTTTTGATATTCAATTTAAATAAAGTACAATATATATCTATTTCAAGCTAAGTTCTTTTTACCCATGAAAACTAGATCAAAGTCCGTTCAATAATTTTAGAAATGTGCACGTGCAGACAGACAGACAGACAAACAATCAAAAAAGAAACTAAAAATCATTATTTTCTCTTATTTTACCTCTCTTGTATATGTCCTCTCTACATTTTTCTATTCACTCCCAATTTACAAGACACGCCGGATTTTATTGTTTTATTATATTATAGAGTAGTTATAATATTACAACAAAAATGAATACTCAAATATTAAATTTGTTCGTTTTGAAACGGAGTTACGTCGTTAGGATAAAATGCACAAAAGATTTTTTGTTTCGTTCCTCGGTTTAATAATGTTACGTTGGCTGGCGGCTAATGATAAACATCATTTTGTTACTAACAGTAACGTTAGTGTTATGGAGAACAATAGTAGTGTAGAAAGTAAAACATGACAATCGAGCTTACAGAGCCAAAGAGGTTGACATCACCTTTACGTAACCATCTTTAAAAGAGCCTTAGATGCTACGTGTGTGATGAAAGGGGCTACCTACGTCAACCTACTAGTAGAAAAGTTGAATTAAACATCGTGATTGGAGATCGCACCGTAATACAAATAAATTGTCTAAAAAACGTTGTCATGAAAACTGTATTAAATACAGTTTTCATAAAAACGTTATATAAATTTTGTAAAAAGCTAATAAACGGTGACTGTAAAAATAACAACACCGTTTTTATTGATGATTAGGTGGAAATTTTACAAACTGTATATAATGATATATTGAGCAGTTTTCCAAAGGATTAAAGCCAGTGTACCTAGACCAAACTATAATGGTGTTGCAGCGAGCGATGAGTTTATATCAGAAAGTATTATTGCACAAAGTAGGACTGTTTATTCAAGATAGTTTTCTGCTGAAAACAAAAAAAAATATGAATGCGTCAGGGGACACCGGTAGATAAGAAACATTAAAAATATTATACACTGTAATCTCATATTTGGAATAAGATGAGGATGGCAGGTATTGCGAATGGAAAGAAGATTTTCACTAACCACATTTAATGTTACATTTCATCAGTATTGTCTCATGCCAATACGTTATCCCATCTACCTGCGCACAGCGCTAGGCGCAGACGGCGTAGGCTAAAACCAAGCGTCTTCTAAATTTTGAGACGTCTTGGTTGCACCATAGTCCAAATACGCGTATAGATGTTTCACATCGAAAATATTTGAAGTGTAAAACATCATTTGCAAATGATTATGCTTAAAGTCAAATTACTCGTACCAGAAGTTTTACAGGCGTTATTGTCAAAATATTATAGCTTTTCAGGACCTACAAGGGGGTTAAAAGGATTCCATAGACGATACAGACTTATTTTACGAGATCTATTTCTGAGGCGAAATTGAGGAATTTTGATTAAAAGAGTAATTTTTTATTACAATTACTATTAAATATTACTACCCTAATAAAATGAAAAATGTTGAGGTTTTAATAGTTATGTTACGTTAGTCCATGAAATTCAATAACAATTTGGAATATTCTAAGAAATTTACAGATATAAAAGACGTAATTTTTGAGTTTCAAGTATTTCCAAAACCGTGTGTGGTGATGGGTACTCACAAAACCAACATTGCTACTCATAACCAAGACCGGTCGAGCGGTTTAATGAAATCGTGAAATCTGGATACATCCTGAAAAATAGGAAAGAAGATTGGAACAAGAACATTCAGATTTTTTCTGTCATACCGACAAATAAACTTCTTCACATAATTCATCACCAATTTCGGCTCAGAATAGTAAAATAAATAATTTTCGATTAAATAATGATATTTTAAAATATGTACTGTTTTTTTTTCATTTATATTTTTTGTAATAATTGAATATCGATTTAAAGAACGATCGTAATGTATACGTGGTTGTATCAAAATGTGAACCCTGAAAGATAGCATGTGACAGAGATGCCGTTATGATCAATTAAACTTTTTGTGCAAGTGTAAATCAAGAGACGAATATTCCTTGCACACTTACTAATTATAAAATTAAGTACGGATTTAATAAAAATTCAAGATGTCTTTTGTTGTTGTGACATAAACACAGAGTGTTCTTTGCGTTTTCTTCTTTAGACGGTGTCCAACTCAAAGCAAAAGTCGTATACTCCTATTCGAGCTGATGTCGCGTCTCTGCGACACGACGCCGTTTACGAGGCCGTGACGCGGGCGCGAGACCTCGTGAAAATGTATTTTTGTTCTCGCGAAGCTGCTATTTCAGGTCAATTCCTTCATGTTGATAGTGAACACTTTCGTACGCTGGATTTTGAAAGGCTTTAAGACGTCCTTTTTTAAGAGAGACCCGTGTTCGTTTTGTTTAATAACGACCCGGAATTAAAATAAGTTTTTTATTACTTAGTGCTGCCAGGTCGCCAAACCTAATAGCCGGACAGACCAGCCAGTTTGGTCGGACATTTAGATAAAAAGGCGGGACATTCTACATTATTGAGGATTTTGTGTCTCAGTATTATTGGCTGGCTTTTCACATTTCACAAACAAGCGAAATGTAAAAAGCTGGACAAGTCGGACATTGTTTATTTTGGTCGGACACGCAATCACAAAGCCTAAGTATGTCTGGTATTATCCGGACGCCTAGCAACCCGAACTGTATAAAATATATAAAAAAAAAACTGATTGGGCGCGAAAAAGTGTCGTTTAGTTGCGAAAAATTTGCTTGCAAAAACAATGTCTTTATGCTAGCTGAAGATATGACCTTCCTGGCAGCGAATGTTTCAGAAAAAAAGGTCGTAATCAGGTAATTCATTGTAAAAACTGACAGTTTAAGAAGAACATCTTTTATTTAATTTTTTATTGAATGCAACTGTGCTGGTGTAAAATGGTCAAATTGCTCGTTGCAGTAGCGAAAAAATATGCAACAAATAAAATGGTCGATGTTGACGACGGACGTACGTCAATTTAAGACGATTTCATCTTTACTTATATTTTGTTCGATTTAAGAGTTTTCTTATAAGTTTAAATCGCCTAAAAATTTAATAAAATTGATTTCTACATTATACTGCACTTGCATCACACTTTTATACTTAGTTTTAAAACGAAATTTTACTTCATAATAATATGTAAATATTTTATATGAAATCTATTCACTGATGTTTTTATTAGGATTTTATATATATATATGTTTTTTTTTATTATTCCTGAAAGATTTGTCAAATTATTTTAAGTTTTTTGATGTCATCTTTTTCGTAAAACACCTTATGAATTTTACTTTGTTTATCTTTTCAGAGATTTCGTGGATTACGCTATGACGTGTACCTACTTGGCAGCGTCTTGCGTATACATCGTGTTCATAGCTGAAAATTTTAAAGAGGTATATATTATTTAGTTATTACATATATACAAACGTAGGGCGCACTGAAAGTTTCTGTAATGAGAAAAAATTACTATGAATGGTCGAAAATGAACTTATTGTTTAACATTTGATAGAAACTAGACATAAACTCAATAAGGATCACAAGTTCGATGTTTTACACTTGTGTGAAAAGGGGCTGCGCTTAAGCGTTTGGAAGTCTTTGGAAATTGTAAAGCATAAAACTAATAATAATATACTTAATGACCGAAATAATATTTATTAATCGGCGTTGTTAAAGGGTTGACTGTAACAATTGTGCAATGGTTTGATGATGTTAATCTATAAAAATTGACAAGCAACATGCTGAACTGAAGAAAGTAATTCTTGTTCATAAGAAGTAATTAATTTCTTGTTCATGTTATGTAGATAGAGATAAATCATTAAATATTCTTATTAACTAAGAGATTATTTTTAACATAACCTCTTGTGACTAGACGTATTATTAAATTTTCGAACACACTATTTACACAAAAACGAATGATATTAATAACGTTATTAGCACAACTCAATAACTACTTTCCACACAAATAACTAAATTGTAGTAACTTTAAATAAAAAAAGAAATACATTTTCCCTAATATTGTAACGGTAGAGCGTTATCCATTCCGAACCGAGCTTTATACCCAACATACAGTACGCCACGCATGTGCATACTCTCTCGCGTTTTACCCGCCATCTTCTTTTCAGCACTGGTGTATTCGTTAGATGATGTCTAGGCACTCTTGTTGTCTTTAGGCACTCTTACGCATTACAATTTCCCCCACCACGTACCTAATTCGAAACGATTGCAAATTTGGAATCCGTCAACAAAGAAATTTCACTTAAAGAGAAACCAAAACAAACTATTAACATCTGCAAAGGTCGAGCGGTATCATAATACTTTAATCCATTTGACGGTCTTATTTGAGTTGCCGTTCCAAAGTCAGGAAAAATACATGCGTATTTATTTATAATAAATACAATTTTTATATAAAAAGAGACGGATTAGGCTAACGATATAAAATACTCGCATTGATTGTAAAACTAATAAAAAGATCCCGATACGTGAAGTTTTTCGGCCTTTATTGTGACTACATGCAGGATCCATAAACATAATCCCGAAGTCCATAGAATTTTTTCAATAAATTTTTAAACTCGCATTGTTGTTTAAATGTAATTTGAATATATAAATAGAGCCAATTAAAGTCCTTTGATTATAATTAATTTCGTCATTTTTAACGACTTAGTTATAAAAGTTTTTTTCATAGGCCAAATATGCTAAGTACAGCAGCTAATTATACTCCTCAGTTTGTTCTTCAATTTCTCGAAGTATGTGGATGTCGTCTTAAATGTTGGAAGGTGCTGTAGTCTTTTCGGAAAGTGGCTTGCTGTCGTGACTGGAAGTTACCAAACTCACTAATTGGTGGCTTCCAAAAGTTATATCGTAATTCTGCTTCGACAATAGGTGATAGAGCTAAAGATTTAACTCTGATAATAACAGATTTTTATGTCGATCTGGATAACTGTTTATAGAGGTTTTCGATCTCCACTATAATTTCGAACCACACATTATAGAGAAGATTCGGGATAATTTATGCTATTGTCAATCTTCAGCCTTATCACCTGCACAATTGTCCAGATGATAAGGTTTTCGTTTTTCTTCCGTTTCGTTCCCTTATTGATTTTCAGTTACGTCATCTGGCCTACACAAGGAAACGATTATATACTCACCGGTCTTCAGTTTTATCATATGACTTTTTTTTTACTAACACTTTGAAGCCTATATTTTGGTCAAAAGTCTCTTAAATACAGTTTGTATTTAAATCTGTTAAATTGTTCATTGAAGTATCGAGGCTGGTGTGGGTCTTTTTGATTATAAAAATATTATGATTCTCTATTACGTCCTTTACTATGATTATATCCTTCTCTTGCAATGATTGCTACCACGGTCAGTAACAGAAGAGTCGCCGGTGACTTGGAGCTTTAATTTGGTACGACTATCATGGGGTCTTAAGTATAGTCACCACGACCCTACGCTTGGTTATTGCGACTTGGTGATCGCAGTGATACAAATCCAATTTGTACACGTACTTTTGTAGACGCTGCTGGCTGTCGCCCTCAGGATTGGATTATTCATCTTTTATGTTTTCCGGTCAGCGGTAGAAATTAAGACTCTTTTTCCACCTACATAAAAATTTGGCAATATGATAATGTACATGACAATTTATGGCAACTTGGACTTATTTCAGATGTCACTTCTTACACTATTGTCTCTTAAGACTCTTATGTTACGCGTTTATTAAAAAAATGTTTAATTTTTTTTTGGTTAATGGAAACTGATTCACACAAACGTTGTTCATGGGTCAAAAGTTTTAAATTAACCAATCTCTTTCCATGAAGGCTACGTGATAACGTAAAGGTTGGAGGCTTAAAGTTAAATTAAAATTTATTTAATAGGTAAATGCAAACAGAATTTTGGATTAGTTCTTGGTAAAAAAATATTTATGCACAAATGCGATGCGTTGTAACGCAATTTTAAATTTTTTATTTAGTAGTTGAATAATGTGTTTCTTACTGATGTAACAAAATAATAAAGTACATATTTTTAGCTATATATTCATAAATAGGTAATCTTTTTTCAAATATTAAATTCAATTTATCAATCGATGAGTATAAACTTGTATTAACTTATATTACTTATTTATATAAATTACCAAAGGTTTTTATTACATAGGATATACTTTTATATATTAAGCTTTCTTTCATTCAGTAAAAATTTTATCATTTTGCCCAACTATACGCACGTGGGTCAATACCCACAAAGTGAGGAATTATACTTTAGGCAATATCGAAGGTGAAATTTTAATATAGGAGCAACATGTGGCAAAAATGGCACAAGTTCAATTTAGCCGTAAATAAACCCTGAAGCGATATTAGACAAATTCTGAGTTATATTGTGAAGGTAAAAAATCCATATTATTTTTTTCTGTGTATTATAGATCGATTCATTTTCTATTTGACGATTTTGAACAACATCGAACATTTGCTAGTCGGTGTTAGAACAATACGAGGAGAATTGTATCCACTGTATCATTTTATTCGTAAGTGATATAAGGAATGATAGAATAATCGTTTCATTGGCCGGGGTCAGGACAACGTACGGAGGAAGGAAAGTTATATTGTTAAGTAATCAACTTAAACAATTAACCTCGTGAACCTGTGTGCAACTTTATCTAACAACGTAACGTATAATATTTCATTTTTATCGTTGTACTTATGGTAACTTTGTGTGTTTGCTCTAAATTTTTCTATTGTGTTAGAGATGAATTGATATAAATGGTAATCCATATAATGTAATTACTTGCACACTTGCATTTAACCAACATCTATATGCACACTTCGTTGTTGTAAGATGTTCTATGACCCAAATAATTTAATATTTATACAGGATTTATTATAAATGCAATATTTGTTCCTATTTTGGAACCGTAGACCCCAAAATCTCTGTTAATGGGCAGGCTTTTTAAGCTCCTCGAAAAGTTAAAGATGGTATTTTTAAAAAGGAACGAGATTGTGTCAGCGAAACTAGTACAATTACGTGCCTGCATTCCATTCGTAAAGACGAGGAATTCGAAGGAGGGCGTAAAGAGGAAAGAAGTGACCGCTTGTTGAATTGCGTATGCAGATAAGGAGCTCATGCAAGCGATCTGGGATAACAGACCACCTTCACAACCGCTTCTAAAGCTAAAAGTGATGTAAGATCGTAACTTACGTTAAGCACTACAGACAGAACCTTTTTTTTTGTTTACGTTAACAGATCGGGTCACTCGTTTTTTGCATATAGTAAAACGTTTGATTTAAATCATCCATGCGATCGAGTTTTATAAGACAAAATGCCCAAAGTAGAAGTCTGACCTTTTAGATTACCCTATAAATAATCCTGTAAAGGCGAGAAATGGGAGATTCGGCTATCGTATTATAGAGGCATTAAACTGAATATAATAAAAAAAACTTTATACAAGCAAGTGCTTATATGAGTTGTCCAACTGTACATACTAGTATTAAACCAAATACTTATTATGGGCACATATGCATTTTTACAATTCTCAAAATAATCCGAGTACAAATGGTGAATGTACCTTCATTTGCCATCTACTACAGAATTATGAACGTCAGCCAGACAAAAATCTCCTAACAAAAAAAAAAATATACATAAAATAAATCTAAAACTTAGAAGTTTTAAACTTTAACTTTTAAACGTAAACAAGTTGAAATCTTGAAAAGTTTGTTCAAAGTGACGTGACAATAGTTTTAAAGTAAAAGTATGTTACGAAAAAGTCGGGAAGAAATACAGCTTAGAAATTTATGTATATCAAACCGGTGAAATATTACCTCGCCAGAAACAATAAGGAAGGTTAATTAAATGTAATGTAGGTCGGACTAAATGACAATGTGTGATCGGCATACAGTTACATATATCTATGGCGATGGTAATTATTCTTGACAATTTAAATAAGAGAATGTCAATCACCAAGTGCAGATTGAATATTTTTAATAACTAAGGAATGAAATGGTTTTTAAGAGATATAATTTTTTATCGTTTTTAATATTTAAAGATTATTTATTTAAGGCTTTTCAATTTTTTTAGCACGCATAAG
Organism: Eumeta japonica; assembly: GCA_005406025.1. Taxonomy (NCBI): domain Eukaryota; kingdom Metazoa; phylum Arthropoda; class Insecta; order Lepidoptera; family Psychidae; genus Eumeta; species Eumeta japonica. The sequence goes on from BGZK01001448.1 coordinate 56,043, forward strand.
CACGGGCCTGTGTCTGATCTCAAATGAGTTCACGAGGAATTTAGCGCTGAAAAAATTGCATAATATAGACACGTCGATGGAATTTTCTATGGATTAGTTTCATATCGATTTCCAAACGATTTCGAAGCTCCTAATAGGTTTTACGTCGGATTTCCTTAACTAACTATAAATATTTGTCAGTAATGACATATGTTGGTCGATCTGCCGCTGTAAAATCATAAAGAAAATTGTCTCAATTTTAAATTGTAATAACTATCTTGTTTTTGTTAATATATTAATCTGATTATTAATGAGTATAAATCGTAATCTTTTCTCAGGAATTTAATTTTAAACAGCTCAATTCATATTTCTATAATTGGCTAAGAGTTCCACGAATAATGGTTGGCTCTGCACTGCCGTCACTCCTAATTCCGATTAGAACCGGGTCTTGTCGTTGTATTATGTTCAACGTTCAAATAGTTGTTATGTTTAACGATATATGTAAAAAATGAGGTGAGTAAGATTTAGAGATTTCGAAAAGATCCTTTAAAACTAATTGTTTAAACATTTCAAATATTTACTTAATTTGTTTAAATAAACTCTTATTATTTGCGGCGATTTTCGTATAGGATTATCCCATCCTATTACTATTACATAGAAAATTAGACAGTGATTAGCATATTATTTTGAAAGCCGACGCAATTGTTGGATAGATGTGTCTTCTAGAAAGTTAAGCGCCAAAGAATACATCATTTGACACTAAGTCTATAACATGTCCATGATTTCCTTTCAACAAGTTAGTAAGTTGTAGTTTATACATTGGTAAGCCGGACTAGTTACGTTTTAATTAATGTGTATTTTCAATATAATTGGTTTCGCATGTTTTCATTAGACTATTGTGTTAATCCAATTTTAGTGTCTATAGTGAAAATACCTAATAAATAGTTCAAGACCCATTAATAAATATAATGAATTTTAGTTCTTTTTATGACATCTTGGTTCTAGGACTGTAATTTTTAAAATTATCGTTTTGATAATATTGTCTCATAGGTGATGTATTGCAGTTTCTGCTCGCTATTTGGAAATTATTATTGTTCAAATAGTAAATGTGAATATACTTATTTTAAAGAATATTTTCATAGAACAAAAGGTAAGGGGCGTAAATTACATGGGAAAAATATCATTTATTTGATTGATTTATTTAGCATTTAAATGAAAATTAAAAACCTGTTATTGGGGCGTATTAAAGGAAAAGCTTACGAAATTACTAAACATGTCCTCATTGTACATATATATTTAAAAATACGTTAATGATAGCCGATGCAGTAATGTGTATTACTTACTTTAATATTTTACAGACGTTTTACTAAAATAAAGAATATTGCATATATTTCAAAAAATGAGATTTCTGAAATCAATAAATATTATGTCGCATCAGCTTTGCGCGCGTCACTGTAAATGGGATTAGTTCATATACAAACACTCTTTTAGGATCTGTGTATACATTATTTTAAAAAGCTTATTATATTATTAGCAATTGATTTTATTATATCACCATTTGTCTGAAATATGCGCAAGCACGTTGTCGAAAAAATATACAAAGTAATTTAGAACATTGATTGCTGAGCTTGGATATGAAATTATCCATTCTCATATGTCTTGAAATTTCTAAACAAAAAAATATACAAATATTGCGCTCTGTTGTTTGATCATTATTGTTAAAAACTGTCCTCACTTTACTTATTATATATGTATAAAAGTAGGTAAGTGTGGAAATGTAACATTGAAGTATGTGACGTTTAATAGATGACGTATGTATTCAAAAAGGAAGACAGTAGTTTCAACGTGTATGTAGGTTGTCAAACGTACGTAAGGCTGCGAACGAGTGAAAATTACAAAAACATGTAATTGTGTAAAAGTTACAAAATCATAATATACCCTTCCATGTATGTATATTACATACATATATGTGAAACAAATCTAAATGTCTCGGATGTCTATCAAGTTACATGCAAACTGTCATATGAAAACTTTTTTCTGTATCGATAATTCGTATAAACAACAGAAGCTAATGAAAAAGATTTTGAAAATATCATTGTTTAGTTTCAATATTGATATATCGCCCAAATCCTTAGTCGTATTAAAGTGTATTTTGATGTGATGTCATTGATCTGTCTCTCGTCTGAAACAAAGACAAAGAGCTCAATGAATTTTTGAAATATCGGACGTCACTAATAATGTCGGTTTACACAGCTGTCTCGTAAAAGTGCACAAATTACATATTTTATATCTTTGTGAGCATTGTCTTAAATTTAGTGAATATTTCAGAAAATATTTTTTTGTTGTTACATTATCTTAGTTGAAATTTTGGAACTTTAACCAAGTGTCTTATTTTTTTGACTTTTAACTGTTCTTTACATTTCTTCATCATATTGAAGCATACAATTTAAGAAGTTATATACAATATTTGGTTACCAAACTTCACGTTTATTTTTATGTCGTATTGTACACGTGGACACTTCATACAACGTAATTATTATATGATTATTGTAAATTAATGAATAGAAACCAAAATTACTCTGTTGGAAGACTGAGTGAATTGGTTTTAATTTTTATTTCTAAAATAGGTCCAATTTTTAGAACACATGACAGATCTCCATATGGTTAAATCTTTGCATACTTTTATTTCGGTGACATCCATTTATATCAAGTAATTTCGCCGGTTTCAAGTGTCACACGATTACAAAAAAAGAGTTAATGAGTTTCTAACTTAAATAAAATCAACATCACTTGCACCATACCTCAGTTATCATTAAATTGGGACGATAAAGATTTAATACGATATAACGCTTATGTCTGTCTGTCCGCGGCTTAACTCAAAGATTTTTTGTTTTAAAAAACTATAATTTGATATGAGTACATATCACTCCGATAAGGTGATCATATAACATTTTGAAGACAATTTTTTTTAGCATACCTCTCTTATACATAAGTTGGGAGCGATTTTATTTTCTCGTTTATTCCATGGTATGTGATATCTTTGGCATATTGTGCATCATAGAAAACAGTTTTTGAAGTGAAACTTCTTTGGGCACGTTGAGAGTGAAATTTCAAGGTCTCTTCACGGCAATACCATCACGGCATAATATTAGCGGGATGATGAGGCCGTCGCGATTTCAAATTTTAAAAGACGAAGAGAGCAATCGGATAGATCGCCAGAAAGAAAGAGACAAAAATAGTAAGCGTGCTGTACTCTATTGCTGTAGAGAATATTATTTTATGAGGCTACTGAATTATGTTGAATGTGAAACGTATATCACCTATTATAACTTCTTCAAATTTTTAATTATTAAATAAATAAAAGTGTAATAATTATAAATAAAATTTACTAATAATTATATTATTATAATTAATTATCGTTATCGATGACAATGATAATGACCAATTTGCGTATATTATATACTTGTATATATTTATCTATCAATTAAAATATTTTAGCTTTTCTTTAAAAGGCAAAAAAATGTACGTTGCTCGAACATCCTTTATCATAATGGTTTTAAATATAAAAAGTATTTCTATAGAAATATTTTCCGTACTTTGCCTCATTCCTTTGAATACCTACAATATTTCACTTTCGATCTTCCATCAATTTTTTATCTTTAATTTGAGTCTTTAAACCAATTAAAGACTCAAATTAAAGATAAAAAATTGATAAGATGGTCTTAAGACTGTCTAATATTGAAGAAAAAAAATCGGTAAGATTGTCCATAAATAATCAAAGATACCAATCTCTGATTATTTATGGACAATCTTACCGATTTTAATTAATGTTGGCAAAGAAGTTTCATTTCCGAGATGCGTTTGATTTAAGTATCCGTTTGAAAAGTGCTGCGCACGAAACTCCACCGCTGTAAAGTTAGCCATGAAAGCGTCGCTATGGCGTAAAATAGGAGTGCGAGGAAGAAAAAGGAAGGTTTGGACAGTGTTACACCAGCGCATTGCATCTTTTGCCGGCAATTTAGAGCGTCAGACTTACGTATGTTGCACTGTAAATTGCTAACTTTTGATAGAGTCAAGTGTCCGCCCCTACCGGTTATTCTTGGATATGAGAGAAAATTCACGCCGGTAGTGTAACGAGGTTACAAGGAAAACTATCATGGCTAAGTAGGCTTTATAAGTTTACGAGTAACAGTCGACCGATTTATAAAACCTTATGTACTTCGAGAAATAAAAGCTAAAATCACTTTTCTTATTGGATTATTGACGGGCAAACAAGCATGCAAACCATCAGCGTATAGGTGGTCATCGCAGCCTAACGTTGCTCGCGACTCCGGAGGAGTCACCAGTGCATGGTCGACCTCTTGAGTAGGAATAGAATATCTAATAGAGAAAAGAGTGGGCTGATGGAGACGGGAGGGGGCTGATGGAAGGAGGTTGTGGAGTGATAGAAGGGGAATGAGCTACCGGAACTCTCACTTACTGGAGAAAATGCAACAACATAACCTGTTACTATGTCTGTATATGTGAAATTGTGATATTGCATTGGTTGAGCCGGTACATTTACGTGCTCCAGCGAAGTTGACCACAGCACGATTCTACCATAATATAATTTCGTACACATTTCATTAAAAATTGCGTAGGCGACGTTGTCGGTTGTATAAAACAGGTACCAAATATAACTTTATGAGCCATGTAAAATTTTGGAAATATAAAATTATAACATCCTTAACACCCGTTCTAGGTGGGCCTGCTTTTAGACGTTATTAGCTGTTAAACCGTGAAGTCAATTAATATATTCATATTATCAAAGAAAAGGCCCCTTATAAGTTCATATATTGTGATGGACAACTACGGAACTCCACATTGCGCGTGGTCCGACACGTGCTATCCCAGTTTTTTACTAATATTTTCGACATACGACCTGATAAGAAAAGTATTTTTTCATTAAATTGTTTTCAATTTAATTGGCCAATGTGGAAATATTAGATGGAGGATATAAAAGGTGTAATCATCGTTTAAAAGTTGTTGTAGAAATGCCGTTGATAGCGAATGGAACATTAATATTTTGACAAAAATGTTCCTTTAAACCTCCAAAATATCTCATACGGTTAGTAAATACGAAGAACCAACAATAGGACATCAGATTTTCGAAAATGGAACACATTGACAGCAAATTCACTTCTACCAGTTGTATTAAACCATTACGTACTCAAAAATACATATAGAACGATCTCTAAGGTTATGTGTAGGTATTTAATAACCGATGGTCTATAATAAAGGTATACCACAGAAATCATTGTTTTTACTGAATTTATTTTTCAACTACTACAGTAGCATACATGCTGCAGTACGTACGTAGGCAAGAAACGTATAAAGAAGTCGTAATTAATTAATTGGCGGTTAAGAAAAACAGGAAACTAACACTTGTTTAGGTGTTCGATACCTGTCAGTACTCTCGAATCAATATTCAATTCGTTGGATGAGGATTCGTAGTGAAAGAACATATTAGTGCGTGTCGCAAGCAAGCGTCTTTTTAACGTTTTAATAATAGTACCTATTGTATAATGTTAAGCAAACTAAGTTGAAATAGTTTTGGTTTTTTTAATTTCAATGAATTTTGATTTTTTTTATAATATTTCAAAAAATTTAAACAGTTATTCTTATTAATAAAAAAATAGATAAATATAGACGAATTTAATGCTTTTTCACACATTATTTGACACATCAAACTTTATCATCGCCGTACATAAATATCGTTATTTTACATAGAGGGAGGTCTTAATCAGTTTCAATTGAAAAGACATTTAAATATTTCGTTTTAATTTTCGCAGGTTCTGGACGAGTATTTTCCCCAATACAGGTTGTCAGTGGAAATTTACTGCGCGCTGACGCTACTACCTCTAGTTATCATCTGTCAAATACGTAACCTCAAATACTTGGTGCCTTTCTCCACGCTCGCCAATATTATGCTGGTTGTGACCTTCGCTATCACCCTGTATTACCTCTTCAACGACCCTCCCAACCCAGGGAAAAGGGAGATGGTGGCCAGTGTCACCCAGTGGCCCCTCTTCATCAGGTAAGCAATAATCACAGTTACAGTGTATTTTCAAATGGTTTCATATATTTTGTATATGCATATTTTTCTAAATTAAATTTATTTAAATTGTAAAATCTGTAAAGGATGTTACTAGAAAGGAAGGTAGAATTTTATTACGAATTTCCTATTGTTGGTTACATTCACTTATATCTATTCTGTTTTGAAAAGTAAAAATCGCTTCTTCAAATAAAAAAATATTATTAAGTTCAATTTATAAAAAACGAAACAAGAATTACTTTAATTTACTGAAACAATAACCTTTATTATTTTTGGAATGATTATGAGAGTGTAGTTAAAGAAATTAGTTCAACATAAATATACTCCTTGAACTCAATTTAATGGTGAGATACGTTTATTTCACACAAATGTACGTTAACTTATTAGTATTCTAGGCTTTAGTTGAAACATTTCTCAACCGGAAACTATTTTAAATTCAGTGAAATAAGTCAAAACATCTGTTTACAGTGTAACCAAACTGTGTTCATTAATATGGCAAACAAACAACAAATTAACAACTAATTTGTTAGGACAAGGTTGTGATAGATTATACACGCAATTGCTCTTTCTTAAATGATATTTATTACTTTGGAACAGTATTGTTGACGATGTCTGCGTAAAGTGCGCGACAACTCTCTTTATGTCTTTAAAAAGCTTGTTCGCCAACATCTTTCACAGTTGAAACAAGGTGTCAACAGACCAATTCTGTAAAGTTGAAACAACCTAGTAGATATCATTATAACATCAAAATTACGTCAACCGAGGGCGCATAGCGGCGATCTTTCTGACCATAATTAAATTTTGACGTCATAACAATGTTTAACTTTACAAAACCGGCCTACTGATATTTTGTTGCAAACGAGATATTATTGTAATGTTCTTGTATGTCAGACATAGCACAAAATCAATATAAAATTGCGACTTTCAATAACTTAAAATGTCATGGTGACTCCATCAAATCACCGCTATATATTTCAGTACGGTGATATTCGCAATGGAAGGCATCGGCGTCGTCATGCCGGTGGAGAACGAAATGGCCAAGCCCGAGCAGTTCCTGGGGTGTCCGGGGGTGCTGAACGTCGCCATGGGCATCGTGGTGGCCCTTTACGGAATTGTGGGTTTCTTTGGCTACTTCAAGTACGGGGACGAAGTCAGAGGGAGCGTCACGCTGAATCTGCCGGAGAACGAAATGTAAGTATATATATTACAGTTTAGGGTATAATACCACGGGTGCTATTGAGTATATCAGTATAATACCACGCCAAATAAGTGAGATTTATCGTTTAGAATTGCCTAAACTTGTAATTTTATCGTATTTCGAATTATGAAGTAAAAGTAGAAGAGATATTAAATTTTAGTGCTATAGGATATTTTGAAATTACTAATTCAGCATACGACAGTGTAATTCGTTTTGCATGGCTCTTCTGGAAATATAAAAAATAACCTTCGTAAACAAGTTTTAGTCTTGTTGTACAGTGTACACAGTGATTTATTTGTACATCCGATCGCGTGATTGGTATTTTACCAAAATGACTACAAAGGCAACGAATTTCAAGAGAAAACCTAATTAGGTTTCGACTAGAACTCGTGCCAGAAAAGTCGTAGAGAAAGTAAAAATTGACAGAGTTTTTTCACCTATTTCAATTAATTTTTTAACTATTAGCCGTTGTAAATAAAAAAAAAATGCAAATACATGTAGTTCTTTTTTACACACCCACACATCAATATGTCGGAGGATCTTGATGAAAATCCGAAGTTAGATAAATTCAGTATACAGTTTCAATATCATTCTGCGCTTATTTAAACCAAAGCACCTAGTTTTTTATTTCAAATATGTATAAGACGTACAAACACTCACTGCCAATCACTGAACAAATATATTTGCTGTAATTTTTGCACACCCTGTCACCTCTAGTATCACGAATCCGAGTACATGGCTCCAAGGAAGGCTTTATACAAACCATTCGGATCCGACAAAAGACGTTATTATTAAGAATAATAATAAATAAAATATAAATTCTATATATATTTATAACATTATTGCATACCTAACTAAATACAAATAAATTTACTGAATTTAAATATTTTGATTCTGGAGGTTTGAATTTACTAGAGGATGACGTCTGAAAGTGGTTTTGTCAAAGCACAGTCAGACAATCTATTAAGAATAGATGCATTTATAATAACATCAAATTTTGCGTCCAATTTTACGTCCGTTGTGGTGAAAAGAGTTAAAGCTGTAAGATAATTATATAATAAATGATATATTAAAATCCGTTAAATAGGTTTTTATGCATTAAAACACTCAGCAGAACATAAGCCAAAACATTACTTACACATTAAAATTGGTCTAGCTAGGTACCTATATAATAATTTCACTTGCGTGTAAGCGATCTTCACGACAATATAAACATAATTTTGAAAATACATTATCCCTTTTGAATACTTTCCACCATTTATTTTGTATTTTAGCATCTCTTGGAACAGGGAAAAACACTTTATTGGGAGTACAGCTAGTACTGTCATTGCAATTTGATACGATACAATACCTATAAGGTTTTTTAGCTTCTTCCATGGTCTTCAAAGTAATTAAAATTGAAAAACTGTGTGAAATAGCTGAAACATTTGTACCAAACAAAGTTTATATCATGTGATTCGTTCGTGTCATCCAAAGGCCTCGATCAATAGCGGTTTTCGGTTGGCTCAAATTTATTCACTGTTTAAATATTATTTTCAAAGTAAATTTAAACATTTCTAGGACTGTATTTTCTACGTTATTAAGATGTAAACAATCAATTACGTACAAAAAAATGCATGCATATTCCCGATTAACAATTCATTTTGTCTATTGGACGAGAAGTTCGTAAATATAGGTAGAGTAGCTGATTTTTTCAAAATAGAAATTATAAATGCTCAAAAATGAATTAAAACAAAACGACTGAGCTTGTAACTTAATAAGTAAGGAATAATATGAATTTTTTGGATTAAAAAAAAGTATTAACGAAACAACAATGTTTCTTCTTTTATTTCTATATTAGAAAATTACAGTATATACATATATACTATACGAAAAGATATCAAAAAATTAAGTTTCTAAACATGGAAGTGATAATTTGATTTGTATAGTTGTAATTCAAAAATATATAAAAAACTTATAGAAAAGAAATAGGAAATGCAAAAATATTATCAATATCGAACATTATCAGATAAAAAATACATCTAAACTACATAATTTGTTGGTACATAATCACGATGTTCCTATATAATATTTAACTTCGTTCACTTGTGCACTGACAGGTGGCGTTAGTGCATATAAGCACCTGTCTACGAAATGCTCCCTATTAAAAAGTAAAAGATAAACACATGTCAAAATATATTTGGATGCTTTAACCGAGCAATTTATTAAATGCAATTGGTATTTTGATAACGGCTTTAACGATTTAAATCAAATTTGGTATTTGAATTATAAAGTAAATACCTCTGTAAAGCACTGGTATTACACTGTATACTATATGTATTATATTGTGTACTAAATATACATTGATGTATTAATTTGAATTTGCATCATAAGTTCATCTTTATTTTATTTTAAATGTTGCTCTAGTATATTTTTTGAAAACGGTAATTTCATTTAATAATATTCCATTTCAATTGAAATTATTGTATATTACAAATATCGAAAAGTCTCCAAGTAAAAAAAATATTTCATATTCTAAGATTAAATTCATGACCGTAGCATACCGAGGTATAAAAAGCCTCTATGTAAAAAAGATCCAGTACTAATTTCACCATTTTTTTTTGTCTTGGTTTTGCTCATTTCTTGTCGCCCACTGTAGTACAAAAAAGACGCCAGGTTTTATATTCACAGACAGCATATTCATTGAAATGAAAGCCTGTTTCCAAGGCTTGTTTCACTTCGTATTTGAGACATTGTAAAGACTGATTTATCCCAGGATTGCTATCTACGACTTGTGCACATCTCTTCGTCTGATGGAAATATAGGTTCTTTATGCTGACAGATTCGTCTTACGATTCAATATTTTTTATTTAAATTCGTTCATACTGAAATACAGCCGCCTGAAAAGGAAAAAATAATTATAATTGAAAAAAAGGTAGAAAACAAATAGATTAATTCTAGGTAATTCTGTTACTCATAGAAATTTATGCAGGATGTCCAATAAGAATACTTCGTTGATATTTTGTTCTTGTTCGATTACATGATTTTGTTGAGACACACATGATATTTAATATCAAATCGTTACCAGACTTTTAAGAGAGTTTTTTTTTCATAAATAAGTGTATAAATTATTACAAACATCTTTTTTATGACACGTTTGGTCAAATCTAAATTTAATGCTAAAAATACACAACCAAAATGTACCTAACTCATCCTACAAAATGACGAATTCAGTCGCGTGAAGTCTAGGTAGCTAGGTATATAAACGACATTACAGTAATAAAATTCTAGACACGAAATCCTGCAATCAAACGTATTTGCGATAAATAACCTTTGGTGTCCTTCTGAATTTTGGAGTTCAGGTAGAACTGCCGTTTTATGTCAGGAATTGTCGCCATCTTGCTGATATTACAGACACAGGCGGTACGTGCACTACCGCCTGTAATAAACATTTGAAGTATGTTTACGAGTTTTTAGTACTATGCTATTGTTTGGAATGAATAGACTGTTGTGTCTGTACTACTATTTTGCAACATGCATTGTGTGAATGTATGTATGAGTAATTGGGCATATATTCATCTACCACCCTAAACAGAGTACAATTCATCGAGACGATTGAACGAACTTATACGGTCTTATTTTTTTTATTTATCTTTAACAGCTTAGCGCAGAGCGCCAAGATCCTCATGGCATTAGCCATCCTGTTCACGTACAGCCTGCAGTTCTACGTGCCCATGGAAATGATCTGGAGGCGGCTGCATGCCAAGGTCTCCGTGCGCTATCATAATCTCACCCAGGTAGCCATCAGGACTGCTGCTGTCCTAGCTTCCGGTGAGTTTACAATTGACGAGGTATTTCAGTAAAATGTAGTTTAATTTTAATGTATTTTAGTACGGTCAAGTATAATTCAAAACGAGGTGTTGTCGTCATGTGAATTCAGGTTTGAGTGAATGTAAATTTTTAATTCCTTTTACATATTATGCGAGCGTCGATTTGTTTCCTTATACGTGATTCATTATGGAAATTAAGTCATTTCCATGTAATAGAATTCTATAACATAGAACTGACTTAAAACTGACCAAGTGCAAGTACCTTTAATCCATAAAATTTCTATTTATAATGACGAAAAGTACCTAATGTTATTAAGATTGTGACTTATTGTAAAGAAAAAAAGGATGGCAGTAAATCGGATTATATGTGCGTGAAAGCTTGCTTAAAATATATAAAATTAATATTTATTTAATATATTTCAAGCAAGTACAATAATATATAAATTACTGTAGTTAGCGGACGATTGTGATATATAATTAGAAAAAAATTATCAAGAAAGGAAAAGACATCAGTTAACAATATGATACTATGGCAACTTTTTAATTTTGGCTGTAGGTGGTGTAATAATCACTAATGTTATTTATTATTTTTGCAGTCGCTCTCGCAGCTGCATTTCCAGACCTGGAGCTGTTCATCAGTCTCTGTGGAGCTATATTTCTTTCGACCCTTGGACTCCTGACGCCGGCTATAATAGACACTGTTCATAATTGGAATCGGGGATTAGGCAGATTCTACTGGATTCTATGGAAGAATATTGGGATTTCGTTAATTTCTTTAATAGCCTTGTTTGCTGGCTCCTATGTGTCCATTCTGGGTATGATCAGCAGATTCGGGAGTACGCCAGTCCTGGAATCAATAGCAAACAATACACTAGTTTTAAAAGAGTGAAATGGAAGTTGGAATTTCACATAAGCGCGGTAGTCAGATTCAGATTGCTTATTATTTTTTTCTTTTTGCCTTACTTATCTACTCAAAGTTACCAAATTGTAACTTGTCAAGAATATAAAATTTATTAATGTTAATAATTGCTTTAAAGTGTCTCATAAGCATTTTCGTTTGGTTTAAAACAAATTGTTGACGTAAATTTACTCAGTTGTTGAAAATTTTTGGTTTATTAATTTGTTTATATTGTTATAAATGAAAAGATATTTAAAACCATTGAATGGGGCACATGAAATTTTTAAAATTAATTGTAGTTAAAATAAAAAACAATCTTTTCTTACGAAAATCCCATCTTTGTCAAGGAAATATTTAAATGCTATAAAACATATGATATGACATATTAATTGACAAAACAGATGACTTCTTTTGTAGGTGGTATTAATAATAAAAAAATAGTATAATAACATTAGTACTATAAATCGTAGAAGATTCTTTATATCTAATGAAACACACATTTAATTACGAAGATGTATTAACTTCTCCTCTAAACTACATTAACATAAAAAATAACAGGGAAATTACTAAGTAAATTTCAAATGTGCGTGAGTAGTTTTAGATATAAGCATAATTTTATATTTTAAGGTTTTGCAAATGAGAGACATTCCACGTTATGACTTTGTGATTATTGAAACGATTTAATTTAATAATGTAGTTTATGTAAGTATAGACATGTAGAGAGCATCGTGGTTTGGTAGTGAAAGGATCTAAGCCACTATCACAGCTAGATTGTCACACACACTTAAAAATATGGAAATAAATAAAATGATAATCACAAAACAGCAGCTCCTATTGGCTGTGTCACACACAGCAAATACATATCAGCCCAACATCAATCGAATCTTGTTGTACTATGATATTTGTCTTACTTTGTTAGAAACTGGAAATGGTGACCACCCCGATACAGTTCACTATCACCCATTTCCAGTACATTCAAATCTCAGAAGACATTTTAAGAGGTTGATCTTATTTGGCGATAAGGCAACGTTATATCTAGGCAGAGATGTTACAACAAATTTTGTTACTTGTCTTACACATACCTCTCCTCTAAGTCACATTGGCGACTTTGCGGTGGCCATTTGTAGGTTGATGTATAACGAGACATGGTAATCTGTATTAGCCAACGGTTACCAAAAAACAATTATAGCTATAGCTTTTATATATTAAAGTTTGACGAAAACGTTCATTAATTTTGTTCTTAAGTAGAAGTTTTTAATATTTGTAATACAATTACAAAATACCAATGTAATTTACATATTTTAAATTTGACAACTTTCTCAAGGTATGTGTTATTACATGGCTATAGTTTATAAAGATAAAAAAACATCTCTTCGTAATTTACATTGCACACTAATTGAAAATAACAGCAGTATAGAAGAATTATAGACAATTAAAGACCTAGGCTGATATTTAAAAATAATGTATCATGTATATTCATGAAACACTTGATTTATGTGTAGCTTTATATTTACGTAACTGCCCTGTAGATTAACGATAAATGCAATTTATGTCTGTTGTATGAAAAGAAGAATAAGAATAATGTTATGATGTGATATTTTGAATAGTTTTGTACCATAAGAGTATATATTTTTTGGCATTAAAAATGCTGTTTTGTATTAAGCTCTACAGTGGTAGCCTAAAGGTCAATAATATATTTTTACTAAATCAGTTTGTGTTTAATTTCAAATTTGAGCGTTTTGAACTAAAGTGATAACAGTTTGCCACTAGAAATTTACGGATCTTTACTTTTTATAAAATTCCATAAGTTGTGGTAAAAATTACTGGTGGTCCACTCCCCTCTCTATTAGATATTCTATTCCTTCCTAAAAGCTCAGGTGGCGCACTCCACCATCTATTAGAAGTCCTATTATATTCTAAAAGTTCATATGTACACACTCGCCCCATCAGATATCCTACTTTTTTCTAAAAGTTCAAGTCTCCCCACTCCTTCCATCAGAGATCCTATTCCTTGTGAAAAATTCAGGTGGCTCATTCTTCCTCCATTAGAGAACCTACTCCCTGTGAAAAAATTAAGAGGCCCATTCTCCCTCCATCAGATATCCTATTCCTTTCTAAAAGGCCATCGACGCACTAGTAAGTCTTCCAGGGTTGCAAGTGTCCATTAACGGCGGTAATTATCTGTTTAGTGGTTCGCATGCTGGTTTGGCTCTTAAAATTCTATTTAGAAAACTAAAAAATAATTGACCCAGCAGGCCATTCTTAAAACATATCGATACATTATATGTATCGATGTGTTTTTGAGCTTCTCTAATTTGTCATAAGTTTTGAGTGTGGTTCTATAAACTGCGGTTCTATAATCCGTTTAAAAGTTACAAGAGGTTTACATCCTATCCTGTTCCATATTCACACGCAATACAGATATCATTAGGAAAATGAAAAAAGCACATCGAGGGACAAACGACCGTATGAGTCACTACAAAGTAAGTGGTCATTACCATCCATGAACGCACTTCAACTCCAGAGCAGTTGTCAGTGTGTTGCCGGACTCTTGGGTAGGAATTGATTATCTAATGGAGGAGGGAGTGTGCTAATAGAAGGGGAAGTGGGGTGGTAGATAGGAGAGTAGGGTTATGGAGGAAGAAGTGGGCCACTAGATCTCTCACTCACTGGAAGAAATATAACAACGGAAACTATCGGTTACTACACGTCTGAACTCTGTGAAAGTGTGGTATTTCACAGATCGAGCAGGTCTATAATGAATTTGAAAAAGACTACACAAATGAAAATATTGAATTCATTCGAAATTTGGTGGAACAATATAATTATTTTGGAAAGACTATTTTCCAAACAAAACTTCGTAATGTTTGCGCTTAATTAGGATTTCAGATGAGACATAGGCTAAGTCTGATTTAAGGGCTTAAAGACTTTAAGTCTTTACTCTTTCAATTATTATTTTCTTTTCTAGATTGGAGCTAAATTCAATTGTGTATAACAGTTTACTATCAGTAAGGTTGGTATGCGAAAAAATAATAACCATTTTGTTTTTAGAAATACGTGGATAGTTGTATTTTCATGCATCCTTTTCGAAAATATAATTACAGTTATTCTAAATAGGATTACAAGTATAAGAGTATCTGTACGGTACTTCAGTTACAGACGTCTGTCATTGGTTCAGTTATAGAAAGACCAACGGTGGATATAAAGTCCCTCCTAGGTTTCCACGAAGTATGGTCCTGGACCAGCTGTAACCAGTGGTGAACTGCGACCCTGAAGAAGTCCTCAGTCCATCTAGTGGGAGGCCATCCAATGCTGTTAAGATGTTTAGTTCTATACTCGAGAATGTTTCTTCTCCAGCGACTATCGGTTCTACGAACGTCGTGGTTTGCCTGTGCTACTTCTACTTAATGATTATATGAGTTATGTCAGGCACTGTGGTTTTTTGCTGATTTTTTCGTTTTGGGTTTTGTCACGTAAAGAATCTCGAGCAAAAATTTTTACATCGCACGCTGAGTGACTCTGAGTTTGTTTATTAACGACAGTATGAGACCACGTCTTGCTTCCATTTCCTACTGATGCAAACATACAAGGTGTTTAATTGAAATTTCATTTAAGCATCAATTATTACCTTTTAAACTTAATTGATTGTACCATATAATGCCATAAATCATGCTAAGTAACATTAATATTTAAATGTTTAGTTCATTTCATGTACATATGGATATATTATATAACATATAAACCATTGGTGTACGCCATATACACCATTAAAGATGGCAGGACTATATGCCTCAATTAGATGCATACCGCTAGACTTCAGTTAGATGCTAATATGCAACGGCCTTTGAGCTATGGAAGGTGATTAATTCCGTTAAGTGGCGCTGGTATCGTATCGCCTGAAAAAAATGTTGCTGACAATTGTCGGTAACGTTTCTTTTTCTACATAACGCTAAATTTAGCGTTACAGTTTTTTTATTCAATAAGTTTAATAGTTCAAAAATAAGATTTTTCTTTCGATACGCTTAAATGGGGTTCATGATCAATAGCAAATTTTTACAGTACATTTAATCCTATAATTGTACGTTTATTTTATATACACTTACACACATAGAAAAAATACACTTTTACGCACTCGAGTACGGGTTCCTGTTAATACGAATTCCAATGAGACTTGGGCTTTTATTTCACAATAAAATGAATATTTATCAAATCTGAAAATCGTCATAATTATTCTCTATTTGATCATTATTTGAATTAAGTTTTGAAAATTAAATAAATTTTCTTATTAAAATGTATAAAATCATATGATTCTTTGATATGTTTCTGTCTCTATTACCGTTAATTAAATATCTTACAAATCGTTTATATTATATTTTGTATTGTTCTCTTTCGTTGCAATAGAAAAATAACAGTTGTTGTGGAGACATCTGCGTTATTGTGTTACATATCGATTCTTCGTAGAAAAATATGTTCATTATATATTATTAACTCTTACAATTAAAAAATCGTAAACCACTCAGCCGTAAAGCCTTAACAATTCTCAGTTCATCATAGTGTCGATTCCTATTTGAATTGTTATCTTTTACGAAAATACAGTGGTTTTCCCTGACATTAAATTTGCTTTATTCAGTAGAAGTGAAAATTGGGGAACGAAAAATTTCATCTTCTATTCACACGCTTCTATTGTGTTCGATTTGTTTGCACGTACTTCCACTTCTAGAGGCGAAATGGCGCTATTGCGACACAACAGGATTACTATTCCTCTGCTGGATATTGCATTGCGCTATCGTTAATAGTTAGCTGTCGTGATAATACCTTAAATAGAAGTGTGTTCTTATTTTATATACTTGATGTTTGATTACAAGCATTTCAATTTCTTAATTTTAATTATAGCTACTGCTGAAAAAAATAAAAGGCACTTGATAATAGGCAGGTGAATAAATGTTTGTCAGCAATTATTTAATGCCGGATTAAAGTAGTTTCGAGTCTAGGTATTATTTTGGATACCCATGCAATCAATTAACGATACGAAAGTAACTATTTGTAGTAATTTCTTAAAAACTATTACTATAGGTATTAAAATAGAAACCATATTGATAATAAGATTTGTTATGGTTATATATTTAAGATTTTGAGAAAGGATGGGTTGCAGGAACCGGAGTTTTCATGGCGATCATGGCGTAAAAAAATTGAGCTAGAATTAATAAGTTTTCTACATTTTCGTAGATTTGGTATGTGCTTATGATAAGAGTAAAGAGGAGTCATCGGTAAATGAGCCCATCCATATATTATGCGAATCACAAACTGGTAGAGGCAATACGACCTTCATACAGAGATGCCAGCTGCCGTATTGACCAGAATAAAAACAGCATTAACTGACTAAAATGACATTTTACATTTATATTATATCATAGACTTTGTTTTATTTAAAGTCTAATCTGTCGGATAAAATACTGATGCTTAATATAAGCGATGGAATGTCATATACAAATGCGGCATGTAATTGTTTATGATAAGGTATCACTCGCCTTCGAGAGATCGACTTCTCAAAGTACACACGAGATAAGATTAAGGCAAGGCGAATGTGTAGGGTCGTTTCTTGTATAAAGATTCATCCAATGTTTTGTTAGGTAGGCAATGAATGAAGAGAACTAATACCGCTGGAGATCAAAAATTATGATTGCGAATGGGGAAATATGATACTTCGTATCTATGGACGGCTCTCCTAAATAGATTGACGACCTAGCAAGGCTTGAAAGCCACTTTTGGTTAAGTGGGGTTGAAGACCGTTTATCGCATTAGTCTAGGATGGGGTGCTTATGCCCAGCGGCGCACCTCTAACTATCGAAACGAATTAATAATGAAATTAATCTATTAAACAATGCAATAATGTATAACTTTCAATAAAATATTATTACGTATTATGCATATTAGTACGTATTAGTTTTCTACAAAAACATATACATAACGTTATGACCTTTAAAACTGCTATAATTTAACTTTGACAATTGCTATTCTTCTATATGTTGTTAAATGTACGAGGACTGCTATTTATGTGCCTTAAATATGAAGAAGAAACAAATATCTATCATTTAATATGATTTTATTGCTTTTCAAAATATTCACCATGATGGTATATGTACTTCTGCATACGCTGAAACAAATTTTAATAGCACTTTTTTATTCTGGTTGAGGAATCTCCATCAACGGTCTCTTCGTGCCTCGAAAAACGTTGACCACGTAATTTATTCTTCACGCTTGGGAATAAATAAAAATCATTGGGTGGAAAATCGGAGCTGTACGGCGGATGACCCGTAAATTCGATCTTTTGACCTTCCAAAAACCGAGTTGTTTCGGCCGACGTGTGACAGTTAGTGTCATTATGATGAAAAATGATTGTAGGTCGCCAGTTGTTCTTGTTTATTTTTCAACGACTTCTGCAAACAAATGGTCGTGTACCACTCAGAATTACCTGTTTTATCATTCTCCAGTAACATTGTAACCACATGTCCATTTATACCAAAAAAACAGGCAACCATTTGCTTCAAAGTGATTTTGGCACGAATCGATTTTGTTAGGTTCGGCTCATTTTGAAACACCCATATACGATACGAGCCTGATTTTGATCTTTGCTCGATTTGTGCGGAATCCAAAGCGAATAAATTTTTTTTTACAGCCAAATATTCGCGTAATATCTTATGCATATTCGTCACCCAGGTACGCCTTTATGTCGCGATATGTAACATATCGATCTTGCCTTATTAGTTCCCGCACAGCATCGATATTTTGTGGTACAGCAACCGATTTAAAGCGACCTTGGCGAACTTAGCAATCGATATGTGGTGAAGTGGTAAAATGAAAATTTGCAAAAAAATTGAATTATTTTAAGCTTTATAACTAATATAACAATATAGTATAGGAAATAATGTATACGATGCAAGAGACTTGTATGGCGGGCTATTGTTGTGCCGTGTGTGGTGTTGATCTTTATACATGCAACTATATAAAGCCAGCAGTGATAAGACAGTCTTTTATAATACCTAATTCATGTTTTTACTGACGCTCTTCGATGGAACCTTGAGAGTAATACATCTTAAATCTAACTTAACCTTATTCAAATGACGTGTACGGAGTGCATTAGACTTATCCATATCAGGCATATTAAATTTACCTATATGAATATGATACAGATGTGTAAAATTTTATGTTGTAATTAATGAAATCATATTCTTGATACTACGAGAACCGCTTGACATAAAATCATTTGTATGAAAAAAGATAAAAAAATATATTCAAAAACTTTTTAGCCAAAATAATTATTTATGTTTAGGATCAATGCTAGCTACAAATATGTTAGATGTAATTGTGCTTCAATTTCAAGGTTTAACGTCATTTTTACTTAATACTGCGTTTTGAACAGATTACTAGTTTTTATTGCATAATTAAATTAATTTTTTAATGATTGAGTTAGCAAATCTTTAAAGAATGTTTATAATTTATCTAACTTTTGATTATAGCTTAAGAGAATTCTAAATATGATTATAATTAATTGGCTAGACTTCGAATTTATTTTTGTACGGAAAAATAAAAACTGGTTTCGATCTTAAATTTTCCCATATCTTTGATATTTATACCATGATCTGTATACGTTTAGGTGGAATGCAACGACCCTTTAAAACACATTTTCGTCAGTCTGTAGATTTGGTCTGTCGGTTTCCAAGACCCTCAAGTGTTCAGATTTATCCCCAATCGATGCGGTTACTTCTTTGCGTAACAGACATTTTTAGCCACATTTCAGCTCCATCGTCAGGACTTTGTACATTATATAGGACCATAGTACTTATGAAAATAAATCAAACCAGGCTAAACTCGAGATTACGTCGTTTTGTTACGTAGTTCCTACAGTCATTTTTCGGCTGGACCCTGAACATCATCTAGAACCAGAGTACTCGTGAACATAAATCAAACGAACTCAAACTTAACGGGGTTGCGTTGTTTTCTTACAATATTTTTATAGCTTCCTTCGAGCTAATCGGCAGACAAGCTATATAACATCATTATATTGCATTGTCAACTGATTTACATATGTAAGCAACATTTCAGTTGAATTAAATACTGTAAAGCAAGTCAATTTCAACTTGTAAATTTTGACTAGACACATGCGGACACCGAGACAGGTGAAACTAAATAAAAGCTTGCAAAAAGCTTGTAATACGAGAATTTATAAGCTCCAAGTGTGTATTTTATAGCGATACAGTAGGTTTCACAATACCCATATATTGTGAAACAAACTGTCCAATAAATTCTCGATTTAGATATGTCTCATCTCTTTTAGAACTATTTTATATACTGATAGTCAGTATATAAAATAGTTCTGAATATATATACTTATCTTATATATAAAAATCGATATTTGATTGTTTGTTCGTATTTTATGCGCTGCCATACCGTTCACCCGATGCGATGGAACTTTTTTAAATTGTTACTTATCTGTATTGCTTACCAAAACTATAACATTTAAAACACTAAAATTTGTACCCTACTTAGTTTGCGTCTAATTCTAAATATTACTTTACTAACAAGAAGCTCTCTGAATAAAATAAACTATTAACATTTCTCTTTGGCTTCATCAGCACATTTGTGCTATTATAGTTCTTACAATTCTGTCATTCATAGACAGCTACACTATCCCTGAGTAACGTAGCCTAAATTTTATTATGATATTAGTATTTGCTCCGGCTTCCTCTAAATTAGAATTCTGATTAGAAACGGGACGAGAAAGAAAAGGAAAAAAAAGAGTAGGAGATACGTCTCTTATAGTAATCTGTTAATTCACACCACACAAAGTGCAGAGGCCGTCGCCTGTGATTGCAGGTTATACATCATGTACCACCCGTCGTATACAGTCCAGGCCTGGCTCCAATCTACAACTTCCTATTTTTTAACCTAAAGAAAGATCACCAGGAGATTGATATGGTCACAATGAAGCACTGAAGGTGGCTGTGACTTAAAATTTAGGTTAAAAAAATGATACACGTGTAAAGGTACTGAGACAAAGGGAGCCTATGGAGAAAAGTAAACAAAAACTATCGAGAATTCATTGTTTTCATATCTATGGGTATAATTATTGAACGCCTTCCATACCTATTACCTTAGATATTAAAAATATCAAGCGCTTTCACAGCAAATGTAATTCTGATATTGTTCTCTTTTACTTGGAAATACGATAAGAGGAAATTAGCCGAATTCGCGTTGTTTATTAGTAAATTTTCAATAGACGCACTGATCTGTAAATATAAAGCGTCTTATAAGAAGTTCCACCAAGTTCCGAAATAATGTTTTCGTCCATTCCAAATTAGATGCTGACTCAATGGCAATAAATAATATTACTTTTATATTTTACAAACATATTCGGTGCAAAATAATGTACACGACTTAAGTAACTAACATCTTTCACGTGGAACGCACTATAAGTTTTTGGAACTGGCCTCTTACTTTAACAATATTTAAAAAGTAATTACTATGTTTAAAAATACAACTCTTTGGTTGCAAAATATAGATTTTTTCATCTAATATTCAATTGTTTTACCACTGTGGCATAATTTTAAAAATTATAATGACACTATAATGTATATGTCGGTGTACAGACACCGACTCCAAAAATAATTGCAATAGTGCTAGATATATTGTGGTGTTTCCTTGGCTCACATCAACTCCAAAAATAACAATAATTATAACTAAATTATATTATCGTAACAATTTGATTGACTTTTAAGTTGTCTAATATTTTTCATTTCATTTTACTTAGGAAATCTCTAAAAATATTTTGATCATTGTTTGTTATTTATAGGTATGTGTTAAGTTAAATTTTAAGTGGATAGGTACGTACCTACGTTCTTGCGTGGTAAACACATAGATCGTACCTATATATTGATGAGTGGTAAAAGTAAATTGATTATTAAGTTGTAGAAGAATATGAAATTATTTTTTTACTTTTTAGTGCATATTAATTTATTTTGGAATAGATTTTTTTTATAAAACGGTTTTTTGTAAAATTTCTGTTTCTTTTTGATTTTTAGTGAATCTGAAGTACACTAATTTGTCTGAATATGGGTAGACCTACTAAACGTGCTGCTCATAGATTGCATCCTTACTGTAAGCCGTTAAGGAGTTCCATTGATCATCATATTCGACTACGACAATCACTTGACCATAACGATGTTACGAAAGGTGACTCATATATTCGGATAATCTATGAAAGATTCGGCCGAGTTTTGCTAATTTGCTCCAAAGAATTGAAGAGTTACGTTACTTTATCATGGACCCCATAATCAGAACCTAAACAACCTTTCATCAAACCACCCTTGAAGTACATCCTTTCCCATTAAAAAAAATCATCGAAATCGGTTGGTGTGATATTAAGTTATTCGTCCATTTGTCGCGTACATACTTAATGCAAATTTAAGATTTATATGATTTTCTCATGGATGCTATTATCAGAACTGAACGAAATTGAAATGGGACCACACTGGAAGCATCAGCTTTCAAATAAAAAAAAACTATCAAAATCGGTTCACCCAGTCGAAAGTCGAAAGATTATCAGATCAAAACCAAATAAAAAAAAAAATAACAAAATCAGCTGACTCAGTCAAACGTTCTGAGGTAACAAACATAAAATAATACAGTCGAATTGAGAACCTCCTCCTCTTTGATTTTGAAGTCGGTTAAAAAATAACCTTAAACGTAATATCATCTTGCACCACGACAATGGCAGTTCTCACACTTCCAAACAGACAAATACATTTTTAAAGGAGAAAAACGTAGAACCTATGAGCAATCCTGAATACAGTCCTGACCTGGCACTTAGCGTTTTTTTTGTTCGTAAAAATTGAAAACCTATTATGCGGTCAACGATTTTCATCACCAGAAAGGGCTATCAAAGAGTATGCAAATATGTTTCCAAGGTCACCAAGAGGGAGTGGCATAACTGCTAACAAAATTGCTTTATTCTTATGAAAAAGTGCATTTATGCTAACTGGGAATATTTTGAGAAACAATAAGTTCGTTTATAATCACTCATAGTATTCTTTTCTTATTCATTCCAGAAATTTTCAGTGCGCCTTATGTATATATGTATGTAACTGTCAGGGTTGACATTGTAATAGAACGTGGAATTGGACTAAAATTTAATATAAGGATTTATTCCGTAGATGGTATATGCACATACCTAGATGGTACATATTTTTGAAATTGCCTTGTCGAGTTTTTTTGTTTAATTAAATTTATAACTCGCATCAATTAGCTCAATGTAGGTAGTTAAGAACTAAGGTTTTCTGTCTGACAATGTGACAATAAAGTTATAAAGATCAAATATACATTAATTCTCATCTGTTAATGTTGATTATATGTTTTTAAATGTATATTTGGAAGATATTAAAAAATTGTTATCATAGCTAATAAAATGGACTTACCTGTGTAGTTTATTGATAGAAATTGATCGATACGTGTTTAAACTTTGAGTTAAGCATGAAATCAACAATATCGACTCTCAATATCAAACTACACTGATTGTCATTCTTAGTTTACGTACTTTTTAAAGAGTGATATTTTGTTGGACTGAAATGAAACTTAGCATAAAAGACCATTCACAAGATTCACAACGAAAACTTATTTAGACAGGCATTATACATAAATTAAATATATACAGACGTATATTAAACACAGCAAAACGAACAGAAAGTAAATCTTTATTAAAATAAAAATTTCATCGGGTTTTCATAAAATTTATGTTCA
Source organism: Eumeta japonica (assembly GCA_005406025.1). Taxonomy (NCBI): domain Eukaryota; kingdom Metazoa; phylum Arthropoda; class Insecta; order Lepidoptera; family Psychidae; genus Eumeta; species Eumeta japonica. The sequence continues at coordinate 79,814 of BGZK01001448.1, forward strand.
CATTGATATAATACGGTAATAACTTGCCATTAATTTTGAATTTTATAACGTGTACGTGGCAAATATTTGCTCATGTTACATTTAGATGTATAGCTTTTTTATATATATATATATATATATATTTTGTTCTATCACATGATATTTTTTTGTTCAACACAAAAAAGTTAAGTGGATACGTATTTAGTTTGCACTACAAACGACGAGGCTTTTTTTATTTATACTCTTCCATTGGCAGTATACATTTGCATATTTTTTTATCGTCACCTTCACTAGTTTCGGTAAGAATAATATTCTTCTTTTAAACTAGAAGAACTTGTTTGAACATTTTTTTCAAGAAGTCAAGTACTCAAATATTCGAGAACGTTGCTTTAAAGAGAATACATGTATTATAGGAGCTGGGATGGTTTTATATCACAGCGATTTGTTAGCGATCTTATAGCATACTAGTATGTTAAGCCTGACAAATGACAGTTATCGGAGAAGGTCAGAATAGTCACAATAACTTCTTTGTCACAGTTAAAGAACGGGGTCGCATTTAGTGTGTTAATTTGTTCCATATACTTCGTCTAGACCTATTTTTTCGTCGCGTAGAAAATTCAAGATAGTAAACGTAAATGTATTTATCAGCAAAAGTGTATAAAAGCCATTTTATGCGTGCTGCGCATTGTACATAATCTTACAGACGATATTTATTTCGTTACAGCAATACACCCATAATCGGAGAAACAGAGATTTTTTTTCTTTCTGTCTACATCTTCTTTTGCTTGCATCTAATGCGCCTGGAATACATAAGACCATACATATAGATACATAAGGTGTTCATTTTACTTATTGTGTAACTGGATATAAGGCATTGTGAAGGCATACGCCTTACTTCGCAATTCGCCGAAATTCTTTCTATGCTGATCGCATGCTTCGAAATGAAACATTGGTTCCACCTTTACGTATACGTGTAGAAGTCTTATTACGACATAGTCATAAATATATTTGTACGTTTTTGACTTTTCTCTTAGTATTCATAAACTATTCGGGCCAATAATGACAGTACCTGCGTTGTCAAAAGCATGAACTTCAGAAACCAGAAGGTACCGGATTCTAATTCTCATTAGGACTAGCGAGTTTACAAATGCGTCTTTAAACCTAAGTTATATTAAATATTTTGCTCTATGTGACTTAAGGAAAATCGTAAGCCATCGGTCTAAAATACTCTCAACTTATCCTTTGACAGTTCCTATAAATCTTCAACCTAAATTCGATCAGCGTGGAGAGCTTTAAATAAAAGCCTTCAGTTTCAAAGAAAGATATTGCCTCAGCGGTGGGTTGAAAGAAGTTTGTGTAAAATGATGGAAATTTGGTGGAAATTAATTATTGTATGTAATTAATTATAAACATTAAATTTAACATTAACATGAAATAACATTGGAAAACGTTAATAAACTCCTACATTGACATAAACAAATAAAAATATTCGTGATCAAATAATAATAAAAAAGAGCGATAGGGAGAAAATAGTAATGAACAGATTTTAACGTTAGATATCGTTGAACGTTAAAAGGAATAATCCCTTTACTGTCCTCATTCTAATAATATAAACTGTATCGGGATCATAGTCTGGAACGAGATCAGGTTAGAAGATAAAATCGATACGGCTGGGATTTATTTCACTTTCGGGATAGGATTGAGATAAAAACTTTGTTATAGCATTTTTTGTTTGAAAGATGATTTATTCGAGATGTTATTATTAGCTATGATAAAGATCTGTTTAACGGTTGAAGATTATCATCTCTTTCTAGTTGAGAATGTATGTAAACATCTTTCACTGGTTTGATCGAGTTGGAGTTCAGTATTCTGTCATTTTAATGAGATTAAAAAGTAGAAACTTTGAGTCAATACTGAGGCATCATCTGAAATTTGCAGGATACCCAACCTCTCCAACAGCTCAGAGCAGAAATATTGTGTCCAAAACTCATTGGAATGGTCTTAGATTAGCTTCCGCCAGCGGCTCCATCCCTGGACGTAGAATGAATTCCCTCATCTTGTCCATCGACCGAGTCGTGATCCCGATGCTTAATGCCGATGCTGCCAATTTTTCTTACTCCGTTACTCAATCGCGATCCTGCTTTTAATTTCGAATCCAGTCTTCAATTAAACAGATTCCAATTCTGGATCCTTACTCTTTCGGAACTGAGTACAATCAGGCACGGTGGTGCACGGTATGGAAGATGGACTGCGAACGAGGGAGGTGGCTTAAAGGGAACAAGTTAATGCAGGATTACTATTTGGTCAAATAGAGTAGGTTAATGAATATGTATGATATGAATTATGTAGTATGCTACAGACTATATGCACAAAATAGTGGTAGGATACGCTGATATTTTTAGTGCACTTTAATTAGTTATAGTAGCTTCAAGTCAAATCTGCAAAGTGTTTTAAAAACCAAAATATTTTTAAATAATAAATTACTACATTCAGTACATAATTCGACTATCAAAGTCCTGCTTTTTAGTCTTTGCTATAATGCTAACTCCGATGAGGGTTATTAAACGGCTTTCTTTGGTTGAGTTCACAAATAATAAAACCCTGCAAACTTCTTATATGATTGAAGACCATGTAAGCTTGGCCTTAAATTGCCCTTTACTACTGTGTCCCTCGCAGTTTATGAATAATTGTTAATCATAGCGAGTCTACTAGTAATACGTAAAGTTTAAAAAGTAGGAAATAAAATTAAATTGCATATTTAAGAATCCCCTGACGCAAACTAAAACTCTAAAAAGTTAAAAATTAATTAATAAAGGTTTGACCCTTTCAATATAGTTAGAACTAACATTTTGATACAATTGTCTTTTTGTTGGGGGACCGCTATATTGATAAATAACCAACCAATAAAAAATAATAAGAAAATATTTAAAAATGCTAAAATATGAGTTCTAAATACCAGTAGGCTACCTAGATATCGTAAGTATGAAACATCAGTGTCTGATTGTTGATTCCAAATCTTAATTAAGTTTTAACGGTACTTCGAGATGGCAACGTTTGGTTCAAAATATTGTGTACTACTATAACTATATTGCACTTCAAAAGCCAATTCGTATAATACTTTTACTTTTTAGACACTTGCGTCAAAAGTTTTGCAATTTTTTATTTTAATTTTGAAGTAAAAACCTTTTAGGTAGCTTGGGTGGAGTGTAATTCAAAAGCATTCGAGATCAAATTGGTCACGTGACGTATTGCTGGTAACATTATGTTTGTAGCTACAAGTGTGACGGGCGGGCGGACGGATCCGTCCGTCCGTCTGCTCGTCCGTCCATCCGCCCGTTCGTCCATCCGCTCGTCCGTCCGTCCGTCCGAGTCCGTACGCCCGCCCACCCGTCTGTCCGCACACCCGTCCGGCCGCCCGCCCACCCGTCCGTACGCCCGCTCATCCGTCCGCTCGCACACCCGTCCGTCCGTCCGCCCACCCGCCCGTTCGTCCGCCCGCCCGCCCGACCGTCCGCCCGCCGCCCGTCCGTACGCCCGCCCACCCGTCCGTACGCCCGCCCATCCGTCCGTCCGCACACCCGTCCGTCCGTCCGCCCGCCGCCCGCCCGTCCGTCCGCCCGCCCGCACGTCCTCATCATTTTTCATCTGTAGTACATTTGTTTGTGATAATGGCTTCGGAGCCCTATAATGAGCATGGTTTGACATGCCTTTCACCAGTTTGTAAAATAATTTTGCCTTCCACGTCCTCCTTTTAACTGTTGTTAAAGCGACAAACAAAATAAAGGAGAACGTGGAAAGAGAAATTAAAATTAAAAGTGACATTTTGTTAAAAGCCAGTTTATAAGAAAATTGGCAAAGTGGCCCTTAATGATTCTCATTTATAAAATACAAATCATTTAAATTTTGGTACCACAATTAATTTAAAAATTAAAAAAAAATACTCTTGTTTCATGATTTTAAGTTTTCCTTTATATTGGTGGTTCCCAATGTCTGGCTTTAATTTTTAACCGAATTGAAAATTAAAAAGGAGGAGGTTCTCAATTCGACTGTATTTTTCTTTCTTTTTATGTCTGTTACCTCAGAACTTTCGACTAGGTGAACCGATTTTGATCATTTTTTTTAATTGAAAGCTGATGCTTCCAGTGTGGTCCCATTTCAATTTCGTTCAGTTCTGATAATAGCATCCATAAGAAAATCATATAAATCTTAAATTTGCATAAAGTATGTACGCGACAAATGGACGAATAACTTAATATCACGCCAACCGATTTCGATGATTTTTTTTTTAATTGGAAAGGATGTACTTCAAGGGTGGTTTGATGAAAGGTTGTTTAGGTTCTGATTATGGGATCCATGACAAAGTAACGTAACTCTTCAATTCTTTGGAGCAAATTAGCAAAACTCGGCCGAATCTTTAATAGGCTATCCGGATATTTGAGTCACCTATCGTAACGTCGTTATGGTCAAGTAATTGTAGTCGAATATGATGATCAATGGAACTCCTTATCGACTTACAGTAAGGGTGCGGTGTATGAGCAGCACGTTTAGTAGGTCTACCCATATTCAGAAAAAACAGTGAGCGTGCTTCAGATTCATTAAAAATACAAAAATAAACAAAAACTTTAACAAAAAAAAACCGACTTCAACAAAAAACTATCTAAAATCCAATAGAAAGTAAAAAAAAAACGCGTATTTTTCTACTACTTAATTTACTTTTTCTTCTCATTAATATAGGTACGATCTATATGTTTACCACGCAAGAAGGTAGGTAGGTACCTACCCATTTTAAATTTAACTCAACACATACCTATGAACAACAAACAATGATCAAAATAACACATAGATTCTACCTACATATTGATGAGTAGAAGAAGTAAATTGATTATTAAGTTGTAGAAGAATACACAATTATGTTTTTACTTTTTAGTGCATATTAAATTTTTTTAAAGTCGATTTTTTGTTAAAATTATTGTTTTTTGTATATCTCTAATCTTTTACTTTTAGGCATAAATGAAGAACCAAAATTAAGTTAAACATAATTTCTTTTATTTGATTACATAAATATGATTTGCTGGGTGGTAATTAAAATTTTAAAATAATAATTTTATTTAGTCATTAAAATTTTTTTTTTCAAAGTTATTAAAAAAGAGGTCATTAGAATTTATACGCTTATAATTTCTAATGACTACTTTTTAGGGTTTCGAACCACAAATCATCATCATATCATTTGGTTGTCTGTTTGTCTCTCTGTGAAGATCTTTTTCTCAGAGACTTGTGGAGGTATCTAGTTGAAATTGACACAAAATGCTTAAGTATTGGGTTTTTGGTACTGTAAAATATCGAGGTTTTGAGTTAAGATAAATAATCAAAAAAATTTGTAAAAATACTGCCGTCTATGCCTAATATTTTGAAACTAGCAACTAAATAAAATCCTATGGTTACTTTTCTATTGGTCTATAATACATTGATAAAATTTGGCAAGGAAAAAGACTTCACAGAAAATTAAAGCAAAAAATTGAAAAACCTTGTTTGGTAATTATATCATATGAAAAAAAAATTATTGTGGTTACAAACTTGTAATAGGAGTAAGAATGGATTGTAATATATACCAATAGCTATACGGGAGAACATTTTTTAATTTCTAACTATGAAAACTTAAGATATTCAAATATTAGGAAATTAAAAAAAAAATGGAAAAAACATTTGGATTCCTGGGACCGATATCTCGTCAGTAACATTATCGAAAACAGATAAAAATAATGAAGACTCTTGATGTATGAAATACCTACCAACAAAATTAAGTTTGTGCAGCACCCTTTGTGTGCGAATATTAATTTGCTTTATTATTAATAAGTCTATTAGTTATTATTAATAGGTATGCATACAATTTTTTGTCGGTGAAAAGTATCCTAAATCCAAGCACATAATCTACCTTTTCGTAAGTAAAATTCGATAAATTCGTTGTCCGGTTCGAGTGTGGTTGAGGACAAACATTCAAACAAACACACTTCAAGTTAATAATACACACATGTATACTTATGTATTATATTAGACGTAATTTGTAATTAGACGTAAACCATGAATTTCCTATTCCTATCGAGCGTAAAACATTGAACGCGTTCTCAGATAGCTACCTACCGAGCGACGACGAGGTGCGAGAGCAGAACAGTGTCGTTGTTCTGTCGTGGTCGGACGCGGCGCGCGCACGCCGATAACGCCCGGCAGAGGAGACGCGGCTTGCGCGAGCGCATGCCGATTTAACTGAAGGTTAGTAAAGTTTTAGTATAGTGTATTAGCCTTTCTGTTTTATTGAGGTCGGTTGTGGGTATTTAATATTATATTTATAATAATGGAGCTACATAAGTATGTAATGTTTCGTTATATAAATTTAGTATATAAATATTTTATGTAATTGGGTGAACAATATCTTATTTCAATGAAAAATGACATAGAATTTCAAAATATAAGTAAATGAATATTAAAATGTTAATTAGTTTAAATACATAGCTATTCATAATTGTGTAGTGTGTATACATTTTTTTTTCTAGATTTGTAAAGGTAGATTTATTATTAAAATAAGGGCAAAAACACCCATAAAATGGAGAAATAATGTATTTTTAAAACATTAAAATTCGCTTTAATTAACCTAATTTTTAGTCTGATTTAAGATAGTTATTTAATTTTAAAACAGTCAAAATTACTTAAAATAATCATAATATTTAGTGGAAAATTAGCGATTCTAAGAAGAAAGAGTAACTTATCGAGAATTCAACTTATCTATTATTCGTTGTTAACACAACAATGAGTACAAATTGTTCCAAGGTTGGACTTACTCTTCGCCACTTGACAGCGTCAGCGTATCTTTTAGCAAATCCTTATACAAATAAGTGGATGACGGAGGCCGATTTATCGCAGGCTGATGTGCTGTAATTCAGGTCCCGCGTACTGAAATGTACGATATTCCAAATATGGAATAACAGCGACGTGTACGTGTATTCAGCAATATTTTATAGCGTGTCCACCTCATCGGTTAAAAGTGTTAAAAAATCATATTCATTGAATGGTCGCTTACCCAGTGGCTCATGCGTAATTCTTACACATCATAGTATAGGTGTTATTTTCCTTTGGCGTTGAGTTTAATAGTTCGCCCCGGGCACCGCGGATCACTAGCGGTTAAGTATTTAAAAATAAGTCCATTGGAACTAAAAATTGTATATTTTCGAAGGTTTTGTTTTTCTTGCTTTAGTTGTAATTTCTAACTCCCGCGTAGAGGAGAAGGGGCAAATAGAAGTGTCGCCAGCGCACGCGCATTAGTAATAGTATGGAGCTTGTAATTTAAATTAAACATTTTGGAAAAAGTACGTTATGGCTGTTAGTTTGAAGTTTTGTACAGTTTTATAACTTGGTGAGCGTATATGGAAGTGCTGCTTGAGCATAAACGAAAGGTTAACTTTACGGAACACCTCGTCATAATTATAGGTTCAAGATGGAATATGTTTTGATAGTTAGTTGTTCAAATAGTTAGGTGGATAGTATTTTAATTAAATAAGAACAATTTTAATTGATTTACATAAATTTATTTATTTCAATAATAATTGAAATAGCGAATTTAGTTACGGTATTTTTTTTTGTTTGATGAAAAGAGGCGAATGGATCTGAGAGTCAACTAATTTATTCTAAATGTTTATCCACCGTATCGTTTCATATAAAATTCTAATATGGTAAAGTGTTTTAACATACTGCCTAAAAAAACTCCTTTATTTTAAAAAGAAGATATTACCCATTTTTTGGTATCACTTATATCGTTAAAATTACTTGCTTTTGCTTTACTTCTATTTTCCTTTAAATATGAGATATTTTACCGCTTTAAGAAGTATTTAATTATATATTAAAACACACTAAATACCTCCACACAAAACTGTATTAAACATAATTCAATAAATTTTGCATAATGCCTGTTCAGACGGATAAAAATTTCAAAAATGTGTGTTTTGTATTCTAAATCGATAGTTAACAGATTGTTACAATTTTATCAAAGTATAGATAACTTTAATCCTGACCCATGTCATGAGTAGTACCGGTAAAGCGTTTGAATTTAATTGTGGCATTAATACTACAATTTATAGTACATATATATATATGTAGATGTCCTACCTGTTGTAGATACCCTTTCTATGATTTTCTAAACTTATGTTCAATGTTTATGCACAGTTTGCTTTGTCAGATAATAAAAAACATGTAACAATGCTGCTAATTAATAATTTACTATTGTTTTTTACACCTTAGATAAAATCTTTGAAACGAGATTGGAATCCGGCGACGAAGCCCCAGATAACATAGTATACATTTACGTCATCATTTTTTGTTACATTTCTTAATATTGCCCTGTTCCTCAGACATCTTTGTAATCGAAAACCAGAAAGTATAATTACAAAATAGACCGGTATGGAATGCGTCATGCCATACATAAAGCGCTAGGCGCAGGTGCCATAGCCTAATACTATAAAACTTTTATTGATAACATGCTTAATTTAATTCTCGTTAAAAGTTATAATTTAATTTTTCTCCTTCTCCTATAATTTCAATGAAAATAAATAAATGTTGAATAATAATAAACTGCTTCTTAAGGAAAATATTTTTTTTATTTAATTCTGATGGTAACGTTAATAAAATGGTAAGCAGGTATATAATATAGTATTTATGATCCAATCTTTTATGGCGTCGATTTCGATTGTCCTAATTTACATAAATCCTTAAGAAAATAAATAACAATTTGAAATGGCCATCTATTTATAAATGAAATTCGAGTTATGTCGGTACATTTTATTCACCTTGCGCTAAAATATCAAGGTCGTCGGCTTAAAAATGCCTTATGCATAATAATGATCATAATATTACAATTATCGGTCAATTTTAACAGCGGTTAAAATTGACCGAATTTATAAAAGTAAATATGAAAACAATATTTTTCAAAATCTCAATGTAGTCTATAAGTGAACTTCATAATAAATGACTAAGTGAATTTAAAATAAATAGAAGAACACAATTTAACTTTGGATTACTTTGTAAATATTGAAGAAGACAGGACATAGCCAAATCTTAAAAAATATATATTTGCATAATTTGTTTCTATCTAAGGAATTTGAAATTTGAAATTTTCTGTTTATGTAGTGTCGAAAGCAACGGGGTTATAAAATTTAGGAATAAAACAAAATAATTTGACATTTATAATCAAGAACTGACTCAAGAATATGATGACATTGGATAATGTTGAGTATTAACCAAAATAAATTTGTGATTTATTTTGTTACTATGTTTATTTTCAGTCACTACGGGTAACCGAACGGATCTAAATCACAATAAACATGTATTCCTGTATAAGGTTTTAGGGTTCCGTACCTCAAAAGGAAAAAACGGAACCCTTATAGGATCACTTTGTTGTCCGTCTGTCCGTCCGTCCGTCCGTCTGTCAAGACCCTTTTTCTCAGGAACGCGTGGAGGTATGAAGCTGAAATTTATATCAATTACTCAGGTCTACTGTCCCTTGAAGCTGTGAAAAAATCAAACTTCTAAGCCAACGCAATCAAAAGATACAGCCGTTTATGCCGCAAATTTTCGACACTTGCAAGGGAATCAAAACCTACAGGGTGCTTCCCGTGAACTCAGAATCTTGAAATTTGGTACGAAGCAACGTCTTATAGCATAGATAAAGGAAAAATTACGAAAACCATAAATTTTTAGTTACATCACATAATATATTTTTTTTTTAATAATTTTAAACTTACTACCCATTTCCTCATAAACGCGTAGAGGTATTAAATTGATATTCATACCAAATACTCAGGTCTATAATACCTTTAAGCTGTAACAAAATCAAACTTCTATGTCAACGCAATCAAAAGAAACAGCAATTTAAGCTGCATATTTTGAAACTCGCAAGTACTGCAGGGAATCAAAACCTAAAGGGTACTTCCAGTCGACCTAGAATCTTGAAATTTGGCATGAAGCAACGTTTTATAGCACACATAAAGGAAAAATTCCGAAAACCTTAAATTTTAGTTACATTACAAAATATATATTTTTAATAAATATAAACTTATTACTTTTTCCTCATGAACGCGTAGAGCTATCAAGTTGAAATTCATATCAAATACTTAGATCTAATTGCCTTTAACCCGTGAAAAAAATTCTAAGTCAACGCAAAACGCAAAACGCAAAAGTACAACCATTGATACCGCATATTTTGAAACTCGCAACTACACGCAAGGGAATTAAAACCTAAAGACCACTTCCCGTTGACATAGAATCTCGAAATTTGGTAAAACGAACTTTGTAAACCTTGCAGGTTTGTACGGAACCCTCGGTGCGCGAGTCCGACTCGCACTTGGCCGGTTTTTTAATAATAGGTTTTGTGAGTTATAGAACTTCTAGTATTCTCTATCACTAATTGATGAAATCTTTCCCGCAGGTTGGCTCGACCTCACCAGTGATGGTATAAATTCGAAGACTCGGTAAACATTCACTCGCATTATAAAAATGAACGAACACAAGCTGGAGGCGGTGCCGGCGTCGGCGCCGCCGCTGAGTGTCATCACCGGCACCTACGATTCAAAGTGAGTAACGAAAGTCTCTATTATGATTAGGAGATATCACTTATATTGCGTGAAAAGTTTGTTTAAATCGTTAGATAGGCTTGTCAATAAAGAGTGTAGGTTCTATGTCGTGACTCAGAGTAGCGCATGCGCAAGTCTCGATAAAGCGACAGAGAAAACGAATACAATGAAGTGTTAAGTATGAATGTAACGAATGTACAAACTCTGTGGCGGATGTGAATGGCTGATCATGCTGGTTGACTATGGTTTTCTGAAAATCTTGACATGCAAAAAAACATGAGATTTAAATCTTTGATGTGAAGTACAAAGTTTTACAAGGGACGTTAATTCACGTCTAGATAACTCAATAATTTTCGAACACGGCGCTATCTGCACGAAATGCAAGTGATTGTTCCTTGAGTGCTGTGATTAGTCGGTAGTTTTATAGTTAGTTATTAGTACGAGGTGTTGGCCAACGGCGGCCTTTACTCGATGACCCTCAGTCATGAGCGTTTGTGTGTGTCAATATAGCCAAATTAGAACGTTTTTACTTCTTTTTTATCACTAAAGAATTTAAATTGAAAATTTTCAAAATAAAAATGTGTAAGTTGTTGTTTCTAGTTCCATTTTGATAATCAAATCTTATCAGATTCATAGCGAGCTGATTTAAATAATAGTTTAACTTAGAATAGAAGCGAGGTTCTCGCGAGTAATAAGAAATTGCCTTGCTCCACGGATACAGTTATTGATTACAGTTTGTTAAGTCACATACAGCATACATATGGATTTTTTTTAAGTTTTACCAATGTCTGTAAAATTTCTGGTGCCACGGGTCGATAACAATCAATAGTCATTGGAAAATCAAAAAGTTAAAAAGTCCCGAGTTTTTAGTTAAGAGGAAGAGAAGAGTTTTGTTTTGTATATTATGGTACATTGAGACATAAATGAATATTTGCTACCGATTCACAACTTTGTTTAATATTCTGCTCGTAATCTCTTACCTCTAAGCAAATGTCTCTAAAAAAATCATCACTCGAGAATATAATAATATATCGCTTGAAAAACCCAAAAAACACACACATACACACACGCGCGCACAGACATACGGACATCATCGTAAAAATGGTCAGGGAAGTTTCCTAGGGCTTCAAAACGTTGAGATCTGACGAAAACTCGATTTTCGAAAAACGGGGTAAAACCAATAACTTTCCGATTGTCGAAAATTTTTAATTTTATTAGCGGGAAGTTAAAAATGTATATTGAAAAATGGCAGGCACCGACCGCCAATCATAGAAAAACAAAGCTGTCGAGTGGTGTTCATGCTAAGTCTGTTAGATTGGACAGAGTTATTTTTGAAAAGCATGTTCACCTTGTCTGCGGCACTAGTCGCTTTGTGACATTGAGAATTATGTATGGCCTTCATGTAAGCGATAACACTGAGTTTATGTTAGTGTTAACGCCGCATTTTAATAACAAAAAAACCACAGAGTAAAACTTAGTAGATACTAAATCCTTAAAAAATGCCTGTGTAAAATCGGTCAGTCGTAATGCTCTGTCGAGTTTTATGATTTCGGTAGGTAATAGTATTTCTTTGATAGTCTGTATCAGTTTTGCATAGCTGATAAAAGAAGTTGGCCTTTACAATGTTCACGTTCCGGAACGTGTCTCACTCGATCCAGGGTCAAAGCCGACAAACCCGACCTATAGAAACTCAATGCAGTGTAGGCTTTTAAGGAATTTTGACGAGTTCATTAATTTTGTTTAGAAGGGAACATCTCTAATCGGCACGCTTTAGTGTTTAATTAAGTTTAATTCGAATATAATATCTTACGAAATAAAAAAAAAATAAAATTGTGCTATACACAAAACTTAAATATTTTGCATTTCAATAAAGTGCCAACTTATTTTTGAATTGTAGGCGCGATTACGAAAGGATGAGAGTGAAATTTCAAAATGCTCGAAATTCACATGCTTTTTCAATATAATTCAACACTATAAGGTCAATCAAAAATTAGCATATCTATAGTTTTCTTTGCCTTATAAATCAAATTCAAAATTTTATTAGCGTCCCAGTGAATACCAAAATCATTTATTGATGACGAATAGATCAAATTTTAAATAACTTAGAAATTAAAAAATTATGAAACTGTCAAAAAACTGTAATACAAAGCATTAGCCTTAAATTTTTGATATCTAATAAATTAAAACCCTTGTGCGACCTTTTTTTTCTCATAAAATAAAATAATAACATAATTTCCTGTCTTCTTAGTAATATTATGATTCTAACTTTTAAATTTTCACGCCTAAGCCGCTCAACCGATTTTAACAGCCATAGAGATTCCTGAACTCTAGAAGAGAATATATAAAAATCGAATTAACTAAAAATGTTTTTAACGAACAAAAATATATACTTAAGATTTCATATCAAATACTTCTTTCAACTTTAATAAACTTTTAAAAGCATTTTATTACTAAACTACACTTTACGCTTTTTCCCCATACAAAACCACAAAATCGAATGAATAATACCCAGGTCAGTAATGTCACAGCTTATAAACTACAGTGTAAAATTGTAGCTCCATTCATAAAGTAACTATTTCGAGCGTCAAACAAACTAAAACGGCCACACAAAATTTAAAAAAAGAAATATAAAACAGCCTTCGCGCGGCGGTCAGAAGCCGGAACGTGATTTTGACCGTTGACGGTGCTACCCGGAGCGGGTCGCTGACCGTTGAGGGAAAAATCAAGATTGTACGTTTTTTAAGTCAATTAAATATTAAATAAAAACAAATAAACATTAGACAATAGTTATACGCTATTAAAATCACAGGAGTTATTGTTATCACACGATTTTCGTAAAATAAACAGATATTGAATTGTAAAATCAAATATTTCTTTTATAAAATACAAAAAAAAATTTGAATATAAAGCATAGAACACATCTGTGTTCGAGTTGCAGTATTTCGACCCTTCTGTCTTTACTTGTTATTCTAGCTCACTTTCAAATCAAGGATGCGTCAAACATGGTTTATAGCTAAGAGTGGAACGAATCGTGAGTTTTTGTTATGGGAATTTTAAAAGACAAACGAGCATACGAACTATCAACAAGTAGATGATCATCACCGCCTACAGATACTCTCAACTCCACAGATATTACAAGAGCGTTGCCGGCTTTTCAGGAAGAAGTACGCTGTTTTCAAAACCTCACCGTAAGTCGCAGACAATTGTTCATGAAGTGTACGGTAGTAGAACGCCAGCCATCAAGATGATGCTGATTGTATTTCCGACGGGCGGGACGTTGACGGAAATCGGCGGCAAGAATGAGGTTGAACAGGTCATTAAAGCACTCTCCACGGTATACGTCATAAAGCATGTACAAAAATGCTCCATCTCTTCGTACTTCCTGTTGACCGGATAATACAGGATGGCTGATTATTTGAGTTGATCGACGACTAGAGTGGTCTAGAAGCGAAGGTTGATATTGGGATGCCCCAGCTCAGAGGCGACACTCTAGGTGAGGTCGGACCTACACCTTATTAATTAAGAGGCGATGATTCGGCTCGAAGTGCAGGCACACTCTATTGAGCACCTAAGTTTTTTAAAAATTAACTTTAACTTGTTGTCTAGATGCTCGCGAAATGGAAAGCTGCTTGATATGTTGACGCCGAAGACCTTGATACTCGGTGTGGCACTAAGGGGAGTTCTTCCAAAAAAGAGAAGGGCGGAAGGGGAGTACTTTAACAGTAAACGCGCAAAGTTATGATCTTTGGGGGTTAAATTCGACAAGGAGTCGTGAGGTACTTAAAGAAATAGGTTAATCGATATTTTAAAAAAGTATTCCTAAAATAAATCATTTATAGTAATGAGAGTTGCAGAGACCTATTGTACTTTAATATATTTATTTTTTTTTTAACACGTCATTACTTTATTTCTATACATATGCCATTAGTTTATTTAGTCTGTAGCCCAGCGGGTGAGGACAGAAGGCATGAAGGGTCCGTTTCCCGTCAGGGAAATACATTTGTAAATGAAATGCCCTTGTTCGCCGTCGAGGTCGCTCCTCTGCTTTGTCACGCCACTAATGCTCTTGACTTTGTGAACTGTTTGTAGTTGAGGCTATTGCGGTCACTGCGTTAAGTTTCTTTTTTCTTTTGTAAATGTAAAGATAAATTGTTTTATCATTATTTTGTCTTTCTTTGAAGTTATACTTCTTTTGGAGGCTTAGGAAAACCTGAGTATACTTTAACCATGTGACGCATCGATGTCAAATAATTTCAATTGGTTAATTATATTTAAGTGATTGTAGATATAATAAGATGTGTTGTAAACATAACAGATATTAAACTGTAATCTGTGTAAAAAAGTAAACTGACTGACTGATGTATGAATGCACGGTCCAAATAATAGATACGAGTACCTGATAAAAATCTTTACTTGTTTCATTTGGCTTGTTCATGTTCAGCAAATCGGTTGCAGCTATTTAAAATTTGATTCCTTTTTAATATGCGACCTATTTGGTCTGCATAAAACTTTCTAGGGTGTCCCTTGTCGATCCTTCCGTCACACTCATACTCTTCATAGATTTCTTGGAACTGTCCAATTTCATCCATTCTTTTCGGATGCCCTTTTTGCGGCCTGTTTTGTTTTTAAATAGCCTACTGAATTTTCCGTATCTGAGTAAAGGAGGACATGAGAAATCGTGTATATTGTAAAAGTAAAGTTCTTATGTTTGTGATAAGAAAAAAATCATACGTCTCATGTATTACACATCAAAGTACATTATAAATGCACCTATAAACTTTAGATATAACGAACCATAAATTATGTAAATATAAATACTGTATTTTTAATATATATATATGTATATATATTATTATACCATTTAAATGTTTTTAGATTAACGATTTTTCACAGTAACAGCATCTACGAGTGTAAATCGAATTCACGTCAAGATTTTAATTAACAGCAGGGTCACAGGCGGTCGAAAGACCGCAACAACGTCCACGCGGAAATCGATATTTCAAAAACTTATCCACATATTCTGAAACAATAAAATAACTCTAGAGAATTAACTCTTATACATTTCAACGATAATATAATTACAAAATATTAATTTTTTTACTATTTATGGGGTTCTAAAGCGTTTCAAAATATAGATATACTTATTTTATTTTTTTAGTATTAAAAAAGTTATGGTCTTATAAATTGATTTTTAGTGTAGTTCCTTATAATAACTAACATTTTGCTATTCTAAGTATCCCTGTACCTTTAAACCTTGGAACCCTGTAAAAATCTTAATGATGGTTTTCTTGTAAAACTCTATTAGCGTATGAAAATCCATATAATTATACGTAAATCAAAGAATTAGGAATGGAGACATAAATAACCACCATAATAATTTTCTTTAAAAATTTTTATGCATCTGAAATTTTCTTTCGTTTTCCCTGTCATTTGTATGAGAATTTTTATTAGCGTAGATTGGTTTAATTTACATTTTTTGGTTCATCAACTATAAAACAGATAATTCCTTTCTTTGGCAAATATTTGAGCCTGAATCAGAAATTAACTTAAAAACATTTTAGATATTTCTACAATGTATTTAATTTGCCTTTTATTCAATGAAGTTGGCGAGTGCCACTTAAATATAGATGGCGCCATCATAGCTAGGTTCCTTATTGTATTGCATCGCATTGATCGCAGATATTACAGATTGATCTTCTAATGCTAAATAAGTTACCTGACATGTGCTTACGTCGATTTAAGAGATGTAGTTTTATCACGTCATTGTACTAGACTAAAATTGTTACTAATTTGTATATTTGCTGATATCTCATAGCCATTATTTACAAAATATTCGCAAAATAACTCCGACTCTCGTCAAATATAAATTTCTCCTTTCAATCAGTCGTTTCGAGTTAACTATTGTTCGAAAAAGTGATCAACATCTATTCCAAAGCAATTGTGAATACGACAACGCATCGTTTTTCTTTCTAAATAGTTTTAACATATACACCTTTAAGGGAATATTATAGAGCAATATATTTATTTGGCGATCTAGCTACGATAGCGCCAATTTTACAATTGCTGACCATTTTCAAGTAAAATTAAATACGAAAATATTGCAGTCGGATTACTCTGAATTCACCGGGAAAATCGACATCATCCCACAATTAGCGGTTGAAATTTCAAACGAGTAGCAATTATAATTAGTAACAAAGGCTCGTAGCTTAGAAATAGGTGTCAAAGTCTTCCTGTAAGTGTTCCGTTTTGAACTATTATACTCAACGTTTAAAAGTGTAAAGCTTATAACTTTAATGAAGTAAGTTGTCATTTTTGTTCGTCAAGACAAAAGCAAATGTCTGAAAAGTTGTAAGGGCGTCGAGTACTCGGAGAGATAGAGAGAAAATAAGAAGCTTAACCAAGGACAATATAGTCTTGAAAAATAATATTCATTTATGTGAAAAGATAAAATATCATTTCCAAATGTCTCAAAGACAAATTAATTTTTAAATCTCTTGCATTCGTCTGGATAATTACTTTTATAACTCGGAACCCAGCTGCGATGGATGGATTTGAATGTTTCCAGAATTCATGAATTTTGTAACAGTGAAAAGTAAAAATTTTACTCTTTGAAATCTTCCGCTTTTTGTTTATTTATTTTTTTTGATATTTCCATGAAACCGATGTTATTTCTATTGTCGTATATTTCGAGTCCAGATTTTTTTTTGGAGAATTATTCAATTTCTATGTAAAATATACAAACAAATAACAAATATTCTTAAAAAATAAGCATTACTTACCAAATGTGATATAATTTCAGCGCTTTACAAAAAAGGTAAAAATAAATTTTCTAAATTTTGTGAAAATCGTACATATTTATAAGGCGCTGCTTACTATCTTTACGATAAAAATAATGACATCACTAAATATTTTGCCATTATTAATTATTGCCATTCGGGTATTTCATGCATTTTGCATTACATGGTACTCCAAAAAATGAAAAAAAAAATAAATAATTCTCGATACCGATCTCTTCTTATAGCTACAAGTAAAAATACCCGTGTCGATACTATTTCGAAAGATATACAAACAGTTTACTTATGAGTATTATCGTAAACGGGTCATGAAAAGTCACCTAAAGAATGCGAACGGGAAAAAAGAGATAATTCACTAGCACCAGCTACAATTAATCAAAAACCAAATTCTGAAAAACTGTTAAAAATGACTTTTTGTTCTTGTAAAACTGGCTGTGGCTTTGCTCGTGGATGAGGAAAAGTAGATTAAATTTTTCAAGGACATGCTTGTAATATAAAGGAGTCAGCGGCTTAAATGCTCCACCAATCACATTATTGGTGTCATCAAAAACGAAAATAGTATGATAATTAGTTAACATGATTATCCTATTAGTAGAAAGTCATAATCATTTACGTCATTAACATTTATAATCATTATTATTTAGCATTAATGGTTGATAATTTATTTCATATGAAAATTTATGTATTTGTACTTTTTAAACTTTCCTTAATTTATGTCACTTTTTGGAGCTTCTGCCAATTTAAAATTTTAATTTATTATATATTCTTCATTAACAACCTCGCAAAATATAGCAGGATATTATTTCCTTGAAATATATTTATTTATTTTTCTAATTTAATTTAATTTGAAAATTCCGATAATGGTATTATTCCTTGATATTTCTGGGAAATTTTAATTTTTAGGTTTCCGAACCAAAATGGATAAAACCCTTATAACTTATAAATGATATCGGGAACTTGGACAAATGAATAGATGTTATCTACTTATTTATACATGTTCACGATATCATTTATTAAGTTATTTAACATCACGGGTGAGATTTACCAAGATGTAACCCTTGTAGTTCCGTCATGTCCGTCCATCCGTCCGTCCGTATGTCACAGGCATTTTATTCATTTTATTCGAAAACTTCACATATATTGATGTAATTTATAGTGTAGGTGTCTTGTATAAGCCACTATATAGTTTGGTAGTTAAATAAAAAAAGTAAATATTTGAAGGGCAGGGCCTCCATACATGCAAGAGAAACTCAAAAAATTTTTTTTTCTATAATTCTCAACATGTGTCACATATTACGACAGTTCTTTTAAAAACACTTTAAGGTTTTTAAGCAATTTTTCTGATAAAGTGATTAATTTCGGAAATAATTGCTTCGAAAATAGCGGAAATCGTGTCCCCTGCTTTATTTTCTAAACAGTATGAGTAAAAATATTAAAAAAAATAACGAAAAAAACGCTTAATAAATGCTTTCAATAAAAAATATTTGGACATGATCAGATATACAGTTTTAGAGTTATTGCTGAAAAACTGCACTTCTCAACAAAAAGACGTAAGTGCAATGAAGATACGCTCTGTTGCTGGTGCACTTTAGTTTAAACTAGTTTAATAGTAATCTTAGACATCAGTGGCGAGGGGTGAGAAAAATATAAAGGGAAGCCGAACCTTAAAAAATTGTCAACATTAAACATTATTAATAAAAATATAACTATTACTACCGAGCTCTGTAACGCCCTCTGGTATAACGCGGAGATATTTCATTCGCCACTTTTGGCATACTTGAAGTCAACGATAGAATACAAACGGAGACTTCGAGCATGCATAAAAGCAACTTTGAAAAAGCTAATGAAGTAGTTTCCTTTAGTCGATTTATAGCAGCGCAGTGGATAAATGAATTAAATGAGATAAAAAGCTATTTAAATTCTAGTGGTAATCTACGATTTTTCTTGAGAAAATGAGCTAATACCAAGTCATAAAATTTGGCTTACTTTTGATTTGCAACAGTAAATGTTTTCTATAGATAACAACGCGAGATCTGAAAGCCTTTGTTCTGTCTGGCTATTCCTGAGGTAGGTATGAATGCGTTAGAGAGCTGAAAAAGATCATTCCGCGGCCGCAATTGTTATCGGAAGGGTTAAACAGATATTACTTAAGCTTAAAATTTGAGGAAATGTATCTTTTAAGATATCTTTTGTAAATGCAAAATAACTCGTACATATCTAATCCTTTAAGCGAGGGAGACGAATATAATACTTTTAACTAATTTTTAATACATTTATGTCAAAATTCGAGGAAATAATAAATTTAAATTATTTAGTTTATCCTCAGGAATTTACGTTCGAATAAATCATATTTCGACTTACTTAGTAAATCTAAAACGACAAATTGCTTAGTGAACTATATCTGGTTTGAATTTGATTTTTAATTATTATCTACAATTTCGATGAAAATACGTTTATACTCGCGTTTTAAGTCTGATTCTGAGCTAAATAGACGTCGGCGTCTTCGTGGAGGCTCACTTATATCAGTGACACTGTCGTAAATTTCGTCAAAGTTATTAATGAAATTACTCTCAAACCAATTTAATAGCGATTGAACTTCGCGAATAACGACGTCTATATCACTCTATTTATTTTGTAGTAAAGCGAAAGTAATATCTGTTCTAGCAAATAATTCAGCTAAAGTATGCAAAAAAAAGCAAAATTCCCCATCTTCTAATTTCATTAACAAACTTTCTGATATGGCAATTGATTCAGAATCCCAATACATCGGATTTTCTATAATTATATTAAATGTTTGTATTATGTCGGATCTACAGTTACAAATGACATTAATAATACGAGAATGATACTGTTATCGAGTTTCTGCGACACCAGGCAAACGACGATCTGACGTTAATTTTAAAAGACCCGAACGTTTAGTAGATTTATTAAAAAATTTTATTATGCAATTGATGTGGCCGAAAAATTGTTTTAACTCTGGAATATTTTCCAAAGATCGAGATAACACTAAATTAAGTACGTGAGCATAGCAAGGAATAAAGACAGCCATTGGACATTGTAATTTAATTTTTGTTTGTACGCCGCCCTATACTTCTATACTTAATTCGGCACGGGAATGATGCTATATGCAAAACCGTTTTTTATTCGGGCATAATCGGAAATCTCCGCTGATCGAAACGCATTATTATTTACATAATGATGTATAACACAAGAATGCGCAACCGAATATAACACCTAAGAGTTCACGTTAAAGGTGAAATTATGTTACACGAATTACAATTGCGTCATTTCGTTGTGGAAGCGAAACTCACTATAAACCGAGTTATGAAGCTCCCGTTCCCCGCGCCCACGGCTTGCGACTGGCGGCAGGCTCGCGGGCTGTGGCCCGCCATAACGCTATAATACAACTGAATATGGAAGACTCAACATTTCACATTGATTACGACGATTGCGAACATTCTGAATTTGGTCGTCTAAATAACTCGGTTGCTTTCGAGTTATTTGAAGTGTTTTTTATATAGGGCTTACGTTACTAACGTAAGAAGGCTGGATATTATTTACAATAATTATTGAAAATTAAAAATAATTTTAAGTGTCTGTATACTAAAAAGCAATAATTTATTTATTTATGAATTATGCATATTAAATATTTTATGAAAGGGAAGCCGATAAGAATCGAGTTCTTAGAAGCCGTCGCCCCTATTAGACATACATACCTACTTGTTTTTCTAGTTATACCTAGGCGACTAAAGTGTTTATAACTTACTCTGTGCGAGAGATATGGAAAAAGTATAATATCGTACTTTTTTCATCTGTAGTGCATTTCTTTGTAATAATGACTTCGGAATCTTATTATGAGCATGGTATGACATGCTCTTGGTCAGTTATTATTTTTACTAAATTTATGGATTTTCAAAGTTGCGGTAATTTTCAATAAATAAACTTTGTTGTTTATAGAATTAGAATAACAACAAAAAAAAATCATTGAAATCCATGCATTGTAGCCGGGTTCCATCATTTTCCGTTTATAATGACTAACTGCACCGGACCACATTGATTATGCATAAACACTTTTGAGACCGTGATAAAGATGTAGTACCTCCGTAATTTATTCTTCAAAAGCGACTTAATCTGATCTTAAGGATAACTGGAAATCTTTATCGTCCTAAGGGCGCTTCAGTAAATTAAAAGGCCTAAGAAACTTCTGGGTTGCTGCGTAGGCACAAGGACGTCGGGATTTCGTAGATAGTTCTAATATCCCATGAGTGAATATTTTCGTGGTGGAAATAGTTAGTACATAAAATTCCAAGAAACTTCTTACTTCAGCATCTACATAAATATTAATTTTCCTACATTCGTACTTCTTCCCTTGTTTGAAAGAAAAGTTTTTTCAAGCAGTTCTGAAATCCCAAGAGTGAATATTTTCGTGGTTAAAATAGTTAGTACACAATATAGCAAGAAACTTCTTATTACAATCTATACATACCATATTGATTTTCCTAGATTTCACTTCTTCTTCTGGTCGATTCGTAATATTAAGGTATTGTGGAGCCTCCTATAGTCCTGAGGATTTTTTATTGTTTTCATTTCTAGGCACAATCACTTCATAAAGTGATTTTATTCACTTATATGTATAGAAATAAAATCAAAGCATAGTAATATCACAGGGTTTGCGTCCACCTATTTCTGCATAACATCATTCAACTTTTTTCTATTCATTCTAGACATAAATTGCACGTACAATTTCCGAATTATCTTCAAATTAACTTTGTCACCCGTCTGCCAACCATATAGTCTTGTACCTACACTACAGTATGTTTACTAAACCCGTCGCTTCCTGCAGTCGTGGATCCGTGTACGCATAATAATATGTTGGGCACAGTTTCTTGTTAATTCCGTCTGTGATTGCGTCACGCAGTAAAGTCGCAGCTTTATAGCGCTTAGAAGAGTAGGAGATAAGGTGGGAAGAGGAATAGATTGCGTTGTTAGGCGCGAGCGCGCCTCGTCACAGTCCGTTAGTGTCAAATTATAGAATGACTGATTTCTTGTACGCTTATTCGAAATGGTCTTCTAGACGTCTGGGTGAAATTTACATAAGTTTATTTACTACCACACTCAAAAAAAACCTACAAGGACGAGAATCGATAGTACTTTCGGATTGCGCATTGCAGACTGTTCCAGTTTGTGGCGCCCCGGGAGATGTCAGCAGGTCGGCAACCACGTTTTCACAGACGATGAATTGTAAACAGTTAACAATAAAAAAAAACTGAAAAAATATGCTTTTGACAATAAAGTTCTACAAATTGCAGAGTACTATAATTTAAATAAAATATTTTGGTTGCGTATACTCTAGTATTTTATAATATTTGATGTTCACTGCGCATTAAATGCAAAAATGTAAATTTTTGTTCAATAGGTTAAGCGCTATTCATAAATTTATTACTTCTTAATCTTCAATAACTAGCTATACTTAAAAGCGTGGGGCACTTTGTTGAAATAAAACAAAAGTACACTCTCCTCAAAGAAATATAACCAAGCAGCGGTCCACGTTTTTTGGCATAATCATTTAGAAGTGGTTAGTTAAAAGCAATTAATAGATATTTTCCCGGGTCTTAATATTGTCAAGGGTAGAACGTATTATATGTTGTAACAAATTCTTTTTAGAGTAAATTGTCATTTTTTTCCTTTACTGTTTACAATACAACAAACTTTGGCTTTAAAATGTCATTTATTACATTCCGGTCCATTCCATTCCATTCATTCCATCCAGGCCCCATTCCATTCCTTCTTCGAATCCATTCCATCAATTCCTAATTCCGACAGAAGTTATTTATCCGATAAAGAATGTATAAACAAAAAAGTAAATAACGATCACAGAAATTAGAAAAAAAATTAATAAACTACTTATTCTTCTTTAATGTTAGCCTTGTGTTACTGGATTGTGAGGCAGGAGATGGTGTCTCTTTCTGATACAAGATATATTTTCTTCCTCTTATGTTGCTTGGACAATTGTGTTATATCAAAGTCTGTACGGCGTCATTGGTGACTTCGAAGAGTCTTGCCTCATTGTTAAAAGGAAAACAACACTATCTGTGTTTTATCCTTTTATTATTAGTTAAATACATTGATTTTATTTTTTATATATAAATAATGAAATTCTTTATGCCATAATGGAATTCCTTCCAGATAATTATGACGATATACATTACGTATAGACAAACTTTTCCCTTGACTAAAAACAAAAAAAAAATGTGTAAATAATTCTCACGAACTGAACTGTAAACACGTGTACTAAAAGCGGCGCTGGCTCTACGGGCAAGAGACCTCGAAGTTAGAAGGTGCCGGGTTCTACCATGACTACGAGGAAACTGACTTGCGAGTGTTAAACTTAGGTCATATTGAAAGTATTCTTTCTGTGCTTCAGAGGGTACGTTAACCCTTCGGGTCCGGGTGTCGTTATTGCAACGGCGGCGACTGTCGTTAGCACTCTCCACCTCCTGTCGGCGTGGGAGGTCCAGGTCTAGAACCTCTCATCTCAAAAGATAGTGGGATGGCGTACCTTAGTAGCAGGATGGTGAGACCTAGCACGACAATGCGATGACGCGTGTCAAAATCTAAGATGACCGACTAAGGTATGATGAAATAGAAAACATAATTTGCGTCACTTTTAGAGAGGTCCCAGCAAATTAGGGGTCAAACTGCGACCGAATTACTCAATATGGCGTATTTAAACGTTTACAATGAGATGTCAACAAGTGGGCGCATTTTGTTTTGATCTATTGCGAGGTTACCTCGGTTTACCGCATTCATTAAATTATCATTTCCTTGTTGATTATTTGTTATGACTTTCATTGCGGTAAATATTAACGAAAGAGAAAATGCAAATTATTCAATTCCGATATTAATCTTTTTACCTTATTGTATATTTATAAAATAAAGTATTGGAAAATCCTTTTTCCCTTGATAGATTTAAATTAGATGTTATTTGAATTTCATAAAAAAACCTTAATATTTGAGTGTAATTGGTTAAGTGTAATTAAAAAAAAACAGAACGGGTCGGCTTAAATGTCGGTGATTTTCAAAAACAGTTAGCTGAAAGTTGTTACAGCAAATAGTTATAGTAAAATAATAAGATAAAATTGAATACTAGATATATTAAACTGAACCGGAATTTTTCATTAGAAAGTGATCATTACACGAATCAAGGAAAATTAAAAGCGAAAGCATATTGAAAATCCAAATACACATGTAGACATTTTCAACGAGATTTGTATTTAAAAGATATTTGTGAAAGAAAAAACATATTCATTATAATTTTAATATAATGAAATCGTTTAAAATAAAATGGATATCTATTTGTATTGATTATACTATTAAAATCAAATTCGTCGGATATCGACAAAAATACTGTTTTAATCGGAAACAATTTCATGCAGGTGAAATGCATTTTAACGTGAGCCATGAAATATTTCTTTTCTTTTACTTTTCTTAAATTGGAACAATCTTCAAACATTTTTCTCGAAGGAACGGCCACGAACAACAAAGAGATTTTTAAATCGCTCTAAAGTTCCAAGCAAATAATCTTGTCACTCGCAGTAACTCTACGTAGATAAATACAGCGCACGAAGTGTTAATGTCCACAGCGCGCTGCAACAAAAGAGCAATGTAACTAATGACGTTTAAAATTTTGTGCGCCTTCGAAAATTAGCAGCTGAATATGAGCGATGAGATAGATATTATTAATAATAAACAATAAACTTAATAAATAAAACAAATAAAAGGGTTGGCTAAGTAATTTCTGTCAAGGCTGTTTTAATTTATTAAATTTTTTTGTTTAAATTGAACTTATTTCTTTACGTATCGACATATACACAGAACTAAAGTCTATGAATAAGTATATAGAATGTGCAAACGTTAGGTTGTCTGCTCATTGGCCAACAGTTAGTCTTTCTATCATTCTATGATAGGTGAAGCGATTCTTGACATTCTTGCTCATTCTTATTTGTAAAAATGACTTTTTATATAAATAATTAAAATATCTTTCACTTCAATATATGTATATAAATGATTCAGAGTGATCCCAATAAAAAAATATGTGAAAAATATCATAAATAATAAGTAATTGTGGTACATTAATCAATCGTTTATCATAAGAATTTTTCATGTGGGTAAGTTATCAAATGCGGCATCGCTTCCCTTCATTAAGGGAATGACGCCCGAACAAGTACCTAATTTAATCAAAAGGAACGTAGTATATTGATTTTCTAATAACTCCCGATCAAATACCTAATTAATTAAAAAAAATGTAGAATGATTTTAGAATTCGGTCTATTTAGTGGCATGTAGTCGTACAAGACGCCTTCGACGCATAAATATGTAGTTATTAATCATAACGCATTCACACAACTGACGATTACTACGAAACGAGTTCTCTCAGTTTTTACTAATGTAGTTGCAACATAAGTGTTTAGTTCACGTACTGACTCCAGATTCTCCAATTGGTGTAACTAAATAAGATTATATTAATTATTTAAAATTCTGCCGTTACGAATTATACCTCGATATTATATTTCATTATATTATCAAAGTATATATCGTGTTTTTATAATAAGAAAAACTCATTCAATTTATTTTCACTATGAATGACGTCACTAATATTCAGGATTAAAAAAAAACAAAACTTTTGGGAAGCAAAAAAGAGTCAAAGTTCTTCGTTTGATTTTTAAAGATTGAATAAATAGTTCTTAACCATAAGTGTTATTCTTTAATTGCTTTACATTTTGTTTATGTTTAATGTTTTACGGAATGTTCTTCAAAGTGTTTAATATCTGTACACTGTCTTATAATTATACCAATCATTTTGGTTTATTAATTCAAAACAATAAAATGATAAGTTTTAAGTAAGTGTAAAATATTTTTTTTGATAATATAAAATAAAGTTTTTGATAAGAACTGACTGACTTTATATAATGACTATAAACGTAAATTTTTACATATAAACAGATTTTTTGAATCAAAAACAAATCAATTTTCATTTTAATATTTGGAACATTTTATGATATATACATACATATATACATACCGTATTAATCTAGTTATAAGATACTTTTTTGACATTGATTTTGGTTTTGCTTCC
This sequence comes from Eumeta japonica, assembly GCA_005406025.1. Classification (NCBI taxonomy): domain Eukaryota; kingdom Metazoa; phylum Arthropoda; class Insecta; order Lepidoptera; family Psychidae; genus Eumeta; species Eumeta japonica. The sequence continues at coordinate 106,336 of BGZK01001448.1, forward strand.
ATTTATTTTATTCCTTTTGTTATTGGATTCATTTTCAAAAAAGTTGGGTAGATTGTTACACAAAGATTGTATAGGATACTTTTATTAATGATTAACTTTATTACTTTTTAATTTTCGCATTCAATGGCAAACACTTTTAATACATTTAAATTTACGGCGACTTTCAACGAAAAAGAAATTCATATTACACAATATTATCATAATAATATTAATGATAATGATAATGATAATAATAATAATAATGAAGATGGTGATAATGATACTGATAACGGTAATAATCATAATAATGGTAACGGTAATCCTAACGATAATAGTAACGGTAATGGTAATAGTAATGATAACGATAACGATAATGAGAACAAAAATGAGAATGATCATGATAACGATAGTGAAAATGATTATAATAACAAAAAAGATAAAAATGACAATAATAACGATAAAAAAAGGATAATGAAAACGACAGTGAGAAGGATAACGATAACGGTAATGATAACGATGATGATAACGATAATGATAACGAAAACGATAACGATAATTATATCAATAGTAATATATTCGGACATAGACACATAACCATCTGGTCCCAAATTAAGCAACGAGGCTTATACTATGGGTACCAGATAGGTGATATAACACATACACTTTTTTTTGTAAATATACACATATGATACATAGAAACACCCAAACTCAAGACAAACATTAATTTTTAATCAAATAAATAAATGTTTGTCTTGTGCAGGACTCTAACCCACGTCCTCAGCGCAGCGAGTAGAGTCACTACTACTACGCCAAGCATTATATATTAGATTTAACGATTTAATAAATGTTTCAAACAATAAGTAAAAGTTTTGTTAACGAAATGAAGTGATCCAATATGTAATTACGTACTCGAATGTGTGGCTGGTAGGTCACGTAAACTTATAATAATCGCATTAGCCAATCGCTGGCCCGCCAAATGTTAATCTACTTATATTATAATACAAATAGAATTTTAACTTTAATAACGCTCCGGCCATTCAGTGTTTCGACCGAAAAGTTTATATATCGATATGTAAATTTTTAACTGTCACGGTCGGCTTATAACCACTAACAGTTATTGGGAGAACTTATGCAAACGGATGAAATAATTAATAAATTATGTGATAATAAAAATTATGAAACAATTTCTATTATCGTTGTTAAATATTAAATACATTGCGTTATATAATAATGGTGTACATACATTAAGTGTGCTGTCTTTGAATGCCTCGTATTAGGAATAACACCGTGAAGTTATAAAACCTACAGCTGGCACCACAGTGTTATTATATTTATATAATATAGTTTCAAAGACAAAGTCCAAACTCCAAATACGGTTATTTTAACTATAATTCAAGAGGAGTATGCACTGTAATGGATTCATTTGTTTCAGAACGGAGCTCGCTTGTAACGGTTCTAAAGAAGACTTGGAGCCCTACGTGCCAGCGGACCACCGGCCCAAGGAGTCCAACACGTCGTGAGTACATACAGTTTTACGACCTCGTCACGCGCAGATAGGCACAAATCGCGTCGAGCTTTGTGATCGATCTGAAATAAGGCAAGATTTATAGTTTTCATAATTATTATTGTCTATTTGACTGTACCGGTGTCCGGTTGTACTTACGTTGCTTTCAGATTGGCTTCAAGTTGGATGCGCTCTGAAATGAGCTCTAAATCAAGTATAAATTGATGACGATACTTTAATAAAAACTGTTATTTCACGTCTAAAACATTTTGATATTGTATGTAGAGAGGTGAATAGATCAAATCTAATATGTATTTTATTAATTGCCATCAAATGTGTCAATCGACAGTTTATCTCACTGCCGTGCTACGCGTGCTGTGAGCTAATGGGCCTTAAATTGACTTTTGGCGCAAAACTTCTTTAAGCCTTGGACTAAGTAACAATTATCAGAGCGTCTAAGTTTAAACAAGAACTGCGAGTAATGCAGTCATTTAAATTTTATAATAAAAAGCCGTAATTATAAAATGCCGCGGCGGGGGGGACCTGAATTATAAAATCTAAAACTTGAATGTAACATAATAACTTTACGTGACGCATAGCGAATAGAAGCGGTTTGTTTGCATGTTGATTTGATAGAAAACTGGCGGAATGCGAGTAGGACACGCAAATCGAGGGTTTCGTATAATATGATGTTTACGCTGGGCCCAGTCGTTAGGGGTGCAATTAGAGTGGTTTGAATAAACTGTAGATGTTTGAATTTAACTTTATTGTTTCTGCCCCGTATCAGAGATTCTCTGAACACGAACTGAGGGTTAACTAATTATAGCAAGTTCTTGGACTTCCAAGCTTTGGTGATAGTAAACGTGTTTTGATTGCCTATTTTTTTGAAAGCGCATTGAAAACCAATACAATAGAAATACAATAAAATGTGAGGAATACCTTGTATTCTATAATGTCAGTCTTTTTGCCTTGAATAGATATAGATAAACGAGATGGCTGCTTTAGATTCAAGTAGACGGCGATAATGGCCGCTGAGCAAAACAGCCGTGACATACAAACAGACGGCGGACATTACACTCGAAACGTTTACAAAATGTACTAAGACGGAAAATATATTGCTATTTTTTATATTAGGTACATTTACTTAATATCCTTCTCATTATGTGAGTGGTTTCTGTCGCACGAGCATATATTACGTTTTTACGTACATTAACGGCCAAACGTAATATATTATATGCATGCTTAACTAGAAGGGGATAAATGATTTTCTTGCAACTACGTCTTACTTTTAATTTTTTTTTTAATGTATATAACTCCACTCACGATATATTTGCCTATTATTTTATTTTGTGCTTCTAATTTTATCAATTCCTATTCATAGTATGAAATTCGATTTTTCTTTCATATTTAGCATTTAACGTTATGGTACTTATTATATTTTATTTTTGATATAATTACATTTTATACAATAAATAAAATTTTAAAACATTAAAATTAAAGTACTTAAAAAAACTAATAATACAACAGAATAATGCTTTCGATTTCATTGACCTGACAATATTATTTTACAATCAATTCGAAAACCCTCAAAAAAAATACGATATTTCCTAGTTTTAAGTCTTTATTTAGGCCGCCGGTCACCTATGATTATAATAATAATTTTTATTACAGTTAAAAAATAGTCAGACAAGGTTTCAATTTTATATAGGTACTGTATAAAGTAAATACAATTATATAAGCCCTGTGCTCCCAAATTAGAAGAAATCCTGTATCTTAGAAGACCTGTGACCGCCTGCGGAGAATATCAAATTATAGCTGCATTGTGTTATCTGAAGGCTATCATAGATTTCGATGAATATGTTTCATTGAAAAACCATTGACGTGTAGCAACCAAACTTGTTATACAACATATATTGACGAAAAGGAATATGATAAGTACACTAAGCATCGGAATTACGGTCACAGTTTATACTAAAGATTGTAGATGTCTCAATTATTGAATTGACATCCACATGTATTAATCATTAATTTAAAATATATACATACTGACATATAAATTAAAACGTTTGCTTCTTTCTTCTATGAATATTACTTACGCTACTGCGACCAAATGAGAACTGGTAAATTATTCTTTGAAATAAAAAACACGTCTCGTCAATAATGTGGGTGATAAATGTGTTCGATTGGAATTGATTTCGTGCCCTTTCAAAGGCTAATGCCAAACATCGCTTTTCCTGCATAATAACGTATACATTAAAATGACAAGATACTATAGAAATCGTTTTGAAAGTAACCTAAGATGTACTTGTTTCAAGTTTCCCTACGGTTAAAAGTTCCATTATAAACTGTAGGACAGTCCTTTATTCTCGGTGCGTAACTAACAGCCCCACGAGAATCAGAAGGTTTTCCTTGTTATTCAGTTTTTTGCTATTGTTCTTTTTTAATCACGTCGTGCGTAAACAAAGTCGTTATTATATTATTATCCGCAAGTAAGTAGGTTTGATTGCCCAATTACCTTGATAATTCAAAAAAAAAAACTCTTCTATGAGACGAACGTAGGCAAAGATTATTGTACAATTAACAACGACAATATTCTATTCCAACTTCTTTAAATCGCGAAGAACATATTGATAAAATTTACTTCTATTTAATCATTTTGCTTATAGAGTAACATGTACGAAAATATAACAGTTTTTATAGATTTTTTTCTATAATATCTTTTGTAAACATTTGCAGATCATTTGGTGCGCTGGCGCATCTTTTGAAGGCTTCGTTAGGTTCGGGGGTGCTGGCGATGCCCCTAGCTTTCAAAAACGCCGGTATTGCAGTAGGAGCGGTCGGAACCGTTGTCATTGGTACAGTGTGTGCACACGCTATTCATATAATGGTAATTTAGAAATTATTCTCATATTATTAAGTGTATTTATAGCGAAATATTAAGCTGGTAAATTATATATCAATATATTTATGAATATATTATATTTATATATCTTATTGCCATTCTAAGACCCTTTATAGTGATGCAAAGGTTGACCAAAAAGTTTAAAGGAATGTAACTGATAGTGAGATGATGTAATGGACCAAGAATTATAGAGAAATAGTAACGAATGTGTTTGGATGATGCAAACGACCAGCGTAAAGGAGCGCGAGATTTTAGCGATTGCAGAGTTTAAAGGACTCTGGAATCGTTATTGACTTCTTGCAATAAAATACTTTTACACAAACATTTTCGAAATAACCAAACGATTTTCTAGAAAATGAATTAAAAGTTTTTAAAAAAACCAGAGTAAATGCGCGTGAAGCCGATAAAGACGATCATAGATGTCTATTGAATGGAGAAAATCGAGATCGAAAAAGCTTTGGGACGTGATTGATAAAATGAAACAGCCTCATACATTAAAATCAAATACAGGTTTACAGAATTCGAAGCCTTGTGTATGGTTATTTAAGGAATTGAAAACTACTATTCATATTTTCAATTTAAATGCTTTAGAATTTCAATATAAAGGTCCCTAGATTTTTTTTTACAATATCAATATTAGATGACAAAAATTTGGAATATCACTTCCAATAAAACCGAGATTATGTTTAATTCGATTATGAGATTGTATATGTTTGGATTTAGGTAATATAAAATTTTCAGAATCCACAAACAAAATGTCAGTTCCAAAAAACCTTATTAAATCTTAATTTTCCAAAACGCTGAAACATGTGGTTGTTTACTGTTACTTTTAACTATTCTTATAAAAGTGATTCTAAATTGAAAAATGGAAAGTCTTTAATCCGATATTTCAATCTCGACCATTCCTCCGGTTTATCTTAATTTGTCAAAGCACACCTTTTATAATTCCTCATCAGAAGTCCACATATTAATGGCCTTCTTAAGCCTCTCGGGAATGAAATTTCCAAAGCGATTTTCTCATCGAATCAACACATATTATAGCCAGCCGGTTGGCTATAGTAGGAGCCGCTAAGTAGCTTCCCAGTGGTCCCTACTTAACAATGACAAATGTATGTGTTAGTCAGAATATTGCCGTAGAGGCGAAAGCTCAAACCGCACCGACGGCGGTGCGCCGCGACAAATATTATTTGTATTGATTTATTTCCGCCAAACCGCATTACAACAGCGCGGCAGTAAAGACCAGCAGCGTTCGCCCACGAACATATTTCGCCGCGGCGCGTCACGCTCCGCCTCCTTACTGCTGTTCGAGTTTCAGCCGAAATTACTTCTGCCACGCGAAAGACGTAGCCGAAGGTATTGTTCCGGCGTGGCGGATGCTCTGAGCGTGTTTCGATTTGGGTGCTGGTCAAAGTAGTTTATCAGCTCGAGACTTAATTACTACATCTCGATCAAGGCTGTAGCGAGTTGCGCTATTGATAGGTCGACAGACACTGAAGGCTTTACGTTTTTATTTTAAAGTTCAGAAAGACATCGGCTATACGAATCCCACACACGCATACACACACACACACACACACACACACACACACACACACACACCACAAAAATTGTGTTTTATAATAAGTATGTTGTCCTGGAGAACACACTAAGTAGTTCTTGAAAATATTTGAATTCTGTAGGTTTGTTTATCTTACAAATCATACAAATATGATGTAAAAGTTATAGATGTACTTTTTAACAATACAATGTCATCGATCACATCTAGACATTTGATTTGAAATTGAATTGTAATATTAAATATAAACTGCTGAGTCAACTTATTTTAAATGCAATTTCTGTAATGATTTTTTTGCTGTAGTACGGTTAATAATCATTTTATTCATTGTATTTTATTCACTGTATTGCTATGAGAAATTCAGTCTGCCTGAGTTTTGTTGGAAAGTAAACAGAAGGCTGAAAATCGGTGGAGTGTAACTGCATATTTCGCAAGGTCGAAACCGGCTGAAAGTTAGAAATCACGAAATTATGAGTTCGTATAATAAATTTTAGTAAACTTTAAAAATCGTAGCCTTAACGGCCTTTTTGACTGGGGAAAAAGTCGTTGCCATTTTTAAGAGTTGCACAACGCCGCCGACACGAGCTTACGCGTGACAGTAATTAAAGTGGTATTTGTATTGAAAGCGCTTTAAAACTTGTATTATGTATTTTATACTTAATATCTTAACTTAAATCTATCTTAACTCTTTTGTATTGTGTTGAGAAGTAAATTGTATTCCTTGTGAGTGCCGAGAATTAGTCCCTGGTTAATTAATAACTCTGGGTCCGCTAGGTTAGCTTAGGTAATAATGAGATCTCTAAAATATAGCGTAAATAATAGAAACACCATATGTATTATTATGGTACAGATTCAAGTGTAACACATTAAAAAAAAAAAAAAAAGACTTATAAAAGACAAAAAATTGTACTTTTCCCGAACTATTCTATGACATCTTATCTATCATTGTTTCAATACGTGTCGTCCTACGAATTATGTAGGGTCCTTTTTTCGATCTACAAGGAATGCCAATGAGATTCGAACCATAAATAATGCCTAGCTTACCTAACTCTTCTATGGATTCTACTACGGGAGTCGATTTACGACAGTAAAACAGGATTTAACAATAAAGGGATAGAGTGTTTTTATCCGCATCCTGCTATTTATTATATATTCACGCACACCTTTTTTTTTTTCGTACTTTAATACGGAAACCATTTATTCTTTAAAGTCACGTATTACTATTATTAGTTATATTTGTTCTTAAGTGTACTTATTGCTACGTGTATTTAATAACAATTTTATCGTTATGAATTTAGTAAATACAATAACGTATGGGTCATCTTATTTGCAAATGTTGATTATAAATAGATAGTTTAATATATAACTGTATTTTCGTGATTTTTAAACACAGTTTTTGCTTAATTGACATAAATAATATCCACTAATTTTATGTCATCTTAGTTAAGTTTGACAATTTCATATGCTGCGACACGAGAAGCAAAAACATGAAGCGGAAGCCGAAAGCATAGCATGAGGTTGAAATTAATTTTAGGCAGAACTTAAGTTATGGAGCTTATATAACAAACTTTGGCGAATGTTTCTGGTCCGTAGCTTAGAAGTTAGTTAAAGTTTATTTCAACTGGTTGATTGGAATGGTTTATCCGATCAAATGGTTTGAATGATAACGAAAAAAATTTCCTTTGCTTTTGACATTTTTATTCATAAAAATTGATTGGTTTTGTATTTCAAGTTTTAAATGATATCAAACATATGCTTACTATAATATAATTCTAAAAGTGAGTAAATATGTACACATGCATTGACTGATGGACACGTAACTTCTATTCGCGTCACGCGGACGTTTCAGGTCAAAATGTAGAATGGATCCAAATTTTAGATTTCGACGATTTACCAAAAATCCTTAAGCATGTAATTACAATATTCGATGCCCACGGGTTTGCTGATGCCGACCGAGAATAAATCTTTTGTGTCGTTTTGATTTCGTTATTGACTCGTTTCTAATTGTATTCCCAATTTCAATTGTCACCTTAGCTCTTGCACGGTCATTGTTTTGACTTTCGATGTGTTATCGGTTCTGGTTTCGGATTTTCTGTAGTTTCCAAAAATTATTCAGCTTTAAGTTCTAGTAAATTTCAGCTTCAATTTCTGGGATGTACTTTCTCTAGGTTATACAAAATTTTGGTCTTGGTACGATACCGGTTCTGTCTTTAGTGATAAAGCTGATCCTGCTCTATAATTTTTGATTCTTTACTTTCGGTCTCTATTCAGGACGCGGATCCAATTTTCTCAAAGTGCTTTCTGAACGAATGCCAACGTCTTACAAGAAACTCACCTGGCAATTTTAAATTTGTTGGTTTTATAATTTTAGAAATTTTTTGGTAGGTTATGTATCGCATGTATTATAACATCGATAATACATAAATTAATAAATTCGTTAGTTGAATTCCCACTGTGGTGAAAGAGTAGAAGTTACTGCAGATTGTGACAGTATCTATGATAAAATAATATTTCATGTTGGTCGACTAGTGAAACATACACTGTAGAGAATGCCTACGCTACAGCGCTGCAACCCTGCAACGTGCGTGCTGAAGAAAAGTATGGGTTAAGGTTGGGTAATGACGGAACTTTTAGTGGTTTTGCGTTTTATAATAAGGAAAAGTAGACGTTAGAAACAGCAACTTGACTATAGAAGAAACGAATTGAAAAACATGAGACAAGAAAAATTTAAAAATTTTGAAAGTTTAAAATCGCAGCCTGAAATATTTCTATTGATTTCAGGAAATGGTTGGTTAAAAAAAACTATTTAACAAATAACCATCGTAACACACGATTTATTGAATTCAAATCGGTATGTGATTATGTTGAATTTCATCCCAGTGTGCTCTATAAGTGCCAGTTTTCTGAAGGTGTAAACGTATTTAAGTAGGTACGTTATTATCACGGCAATATATTAAAACGCGCATTTACATAGACAAGAAAATTTATAACTTTACATGTCGTATTTTGGCAAGAATGCAGAAAAAAATAATTAATAGCTTCTTGTAATATCCACAGATACGGAAAAATGCAGCCAAAAATTAATTACATGACACTCATATAAATTTCTAGATATAAAATCATCAAGATATTGAATAATTTAAGACCAAATGTAAAAAGTGCAAATAGACATTTTAGTACAGAATAAATTGAAAACATGCTAAGGTTTAGAAATTGAACAAAGGAACGCACCCTGAATCGAAACATCAATGAAAAACTACAGGAAAAGATCTAATGCTTCACAAAATTACTCGATTTCCTGCCCAAAACCAATTTGGTATCAGGACAGTGTTCGAGATCAGAGTTAAAATTACGGTCGACACTGGAAACTACAATTTGTTTAACGTAAAGCGGGAAATATCAATTGTCAGTGCTGTTAGAGCAAATCTGTGCTAGGCATTGGGATGTACCTAGTTTGTATAAGAAAATAAGAGAAGAGCGTGGGAAAAGTTGGAAGGCTGTGTTATAAAGTAAAATGTGAGATATACTTGAGAATATTTGACGTATTTTATTAAAAAAGAAAATAATAATTTAATATTGGGTTAGTATATTACTTGCGTTTGGTGTATTATTATTCAGCATTTGATGTATCATTGTTTCAGGTTAAATCTTCCCAGGAGTTGTGTGTGGAAATTCGAAAACCGGCGTTAGGTTATGCGGAAACCTGCGATTTAGTATTCAAATATGGTCCTAAAAAATTAAGAAGATTAGCACCTTTAGCAAGGTATAGTATTTAGGATGCTTCAGTTTTTAGATTTTATTTATATTTACATATACATTTATTTATTTATATACGTAAAGTTTTTAAGAATATAAATAAAAATTTCGAGTTTTGGTATTTAAACCGATTTAATTAGTTTCACTTTTTTCTCAATTACGCGTCTTTTTTAGAAAGGAATTTTCAATATGCTCTCGCGTTCGGAAAGAGTTTAAAATATAAATTTTATAATTCTTAACATTTTTACATATTCATATACATACCTATTTTACACATATTCTATAGATAACTTATAATAAATTTTTAGAATCATCTACATATACAACGAAAATGGTTTTTTGTCCGGGCATCACGTAAAAACATATTGGTATTGAATTTTGATTATTAGGCGCAAAACCGTTAGTAGATATTTATTGGCTATTCATAGTATACAAAATGTAAAATTATATTTGTAGGGATGTTTGTTACACAATGATGGTTGGACGAATTGTAATTAAAGTTTTGCATAGAGTTAGATCACGTTCTTAAATAGGATATAGAATTAATAGAATAAGATTATATTCCATTATATTATATAACAAAAATTACTTTTAGTGTAAAAAGAATCTATAAATACCAGTAAAAATGGAAATCTGATATCACTAACATCTTTGGCCAAGGAAGGACCGATATTGGGATCAAAGCCGCTATTAGAACAGTGGTAACCGGATTTGACCTGAAAGTGGAACCGGAATTAAATCGATAAGAGGAGCGCGATTGGGATTGACAGCGAGAACGGCTGATATTAAAAAGGGATTCATTCTATGCACATACGAGGGGTACGAGGGGCACTTTTTAACCATACGAAGACGCAACTGTTGCTGAATGTTAATTGACACTCAGTGAAATGGGCGGATAACGGCTAGTTAACAATAAAATGTAATTTGGTAAATCAGGATAATGCTTCAATAATAATATTTTCGCAAGGAAACGGTTAACTGACATAAAGCCCATTTTGTGTTAGTATCTGATTTTAGCTGGCGGCCAGTTCTCTATGCCCCCGATATGACTAGCATTTACCTTTCAACATTTCAGTGTAGTACGTTTATTAATAATTATTTTCAAAGTATTTGATACATAAGTAAATGTCTTATGTTATTTATGAACAAAAATGAGATAACAATTTAATATTTTAGGAAAAGTAGTTATTTGTTAAAAATTTCATACAAAATTGTGAATTGGAGATTCTTTAAAAACACACTGAATAATGAATTTCAAGAAAGAAAAAGAGGAAATCGTGTGTTGGGGGCACAACGCTCTTTCATTATGTTACGATTTGTACCGGTCACCGTGAGCCGTGTTGAAGAACTTCGTTCCGAAATGTTTGCAATACGTTATTTTTAACGGTTTTCCCTTTTCAATCCATCGTAAAAACTACTCAATAAATTATACTTCATTTTTAACAACTTCTGAATCCTGAATATCAAATCGCAAAACCGTTGTTTGAGCTATATAATTAAATTAAAATATAACAACAAATCTATAATAAAAAATCTAGCACACTCTTTCATAGCGATAAGAAAAAAAAATTGTTATAATAAATTAGTGTTACAACTAAATACTATTTAATAAAATTTAAAGTATTTAACTTTTCCACGCCTTCCCGGTCCGGGTCGGGGGCTACAAACGGCCGTCGTCAGCGACGTGCCAATGGCTCCAGCAGCGCGCTAAGCGCAAGTCCTTGACGCAGATCGAGTGGTTCGCTTTTACTTAAGTTAAAAATTGTACCGATAAATATTGAATATCCATAAAGATGTGGTAAATCGATAAAAAGTGTATGTATATAATGCGATACCAAATTAAATTTGTCATATCAATTTTTTTGTCTTTAACCGAAAGCAGAATTCTGCGTGTTCACTTTGTTAGAAGTTTTATAACTAGCGGTTAAGAAAATAGAAAATTTTCGAAAATATCGATGTTTTTAATTTAACCCCGTTTTTCGAAAAACGAGTTTTATCAGATCTTGACGTTTTGAGGTCCTAGGCAGCTCCCCTGACGATTTTATGATGGTGTCTACATGTATGTTTGTATGTGTGCGTGTGTATGTGTTGGATGTGTAATCTTTAACTTTGAACGGCTTGACCAAATTAGAACCAAACTTTGACATTCCAAAAAGTTTTATCAAACTTAGATTACCTGAAAATTTGAACCAATTCAAATAGATAAATTATAAAAAAATAAAAAAAAAACTATGCAATTTTTTTATCTGTTTTTTTTGGAATAACTGTTAAATAGATTTACCGATCGATCCCAAAAACTAATCAGCTTTTAGCATTAAAAACCACGTCAATCACCGTTGGACAGGTCGAAATTGATTGATTCTTACGCGAAATATCGTAAACGAAAAAATCGCAAAAAGTGATTTTTTCACAATACTCCCAAATTTTGTACCTAATTAAAAGCATGTTTTGAGTACTTTTATAGAATATAAAAACTAGCGTCGATCACTACCGGGCCGGTAAAAATCGGTTGATTTTTCGTGAGATATAGTGAACGAAAAAGTCGCAAAAAGTGATTTTATCCACATACTCCAAAATTTTGTATCTAATTAAATGTATGTTCTGAATTCTTTTATAGAACATAACCTGCGTTGATTGTCGTTAGTTCAGTCAAAACCGATTAATTTGTTCAAGATATATTAAAAACAAATAACAAAAAAAACTTAAAAAAAATCTAAAATTCTGTATCGAATCAAATCCCCATTTCAAAGTTCCTTACTCAAAAAAATGGCATCAAATCCCGTTTATTTTAGTGTTTCCAACTCGAAAATAGCGCGAAGTTTCGGGGTTGGCCTACAGGGTTAACCGCTCTTTTATTTTTTTTTTATTAATCCTGTAAAGTGTTGCGATGTAGTTAAATCGAGAAGCACATCAATATTGCGTTTAGAAAGGATAAATATTTTGTACCTATGATTCAAAAATCTAAGGTTTATTGTTTCTCGTAGCTTGAGGGTGGAACGCGGCAATCAGGTATTTTAAGGGTAACACAAAATCAATAGCTCTTGTCATATGTACGTATACAATGTCGAAATATTTGTTTAAATAGTATCGGATATCAATAAGTGTCGTTGTGCATTGTTGCCATCAAGACAGGGCAATTATTGAAAATCAGCATTTATGCAAATCGTTTAGTTGAATTATTCATTATTGAATCCACTTCGTCGTGCATTTGCCGCTAATTGAAAACGTTTGAATAGGCTTAAAGAGTCAGAAAGAGCTTTTAGTGATTATATGAGTTTTGATTTTCTGTTATTCATAAAGATGGCCGCTGCGCGGCGCGGCGGAGGTTTGGCGATTTGGCGAGTTATTTGATTCTCTGTTTATCAAATTCAACAAATTAATATGGGAAACTCCGAAGAGTTAAACTTCTCAATTGAATCGGTCATTGAATTTCGTTGCACGCCCAAACTTAATGAAATGCTCCCCTTTTGTGTGATGAACAAACGGCAGGTATATAAGTTAAGCTTCTTATCGTCGACTTTCCTAGACGTGTACCTCCTTCATTTGATTTTATACTTGATGTAGTCTTATTTATCTTTTTTGTTTGTCTCTGCGTGTGTCTGTACTGGTGCGTGTGTGTATATAAGCGTGGGTGAATATGCGCATGCGTCTGTGATATGATAAATTCATAATGGCAACCTGTTCGTAGTGTGTTTTGTAATAATTTTCAGTTATTGGATTGAATTAGACAAGTGTTTACAGATGTTTTATAAATCTTCTTGGTTATTTGGGAGTTTTTAAGCTATACAGTGAATGGTATTGTTATGTATGAAAACTACATGTCTGCTTATTTCCGAGGTTTATTGCAAACTGACCACCTACCCACACATATACTACAGGTATATTTATTTTTTTCGCTCTAAAAAGATGTGTAATATTTAAAAAAATCAGTTAAGTGCAAGCAGTATTTGCGTAGAGTCCGCATTACAAATGATTGCGTTAGACTTCTGTAAAATTAAACACATTTTATAGGCTCTTAGTTAATTTGCGATTCAGGTGAGAATACAAACAGTAAACTTGGCATTTTCGTTTAGATTTTGCCGTAATGTTAAAGTAAGGTTCTATATTGAGTATTTTTTTTAAATATTCCAGAGATAGTTTCGGAGTTAAAAGGAGGATGTTCGATTTTCCGTACTCGAGTGTTATTAGATAAAAATACGTTTTTGCTTCTTATAACAAATACGTATATTTCAGACGTTATATGATTCATTTATTTCAAGTTAATTTTTATTTTCTAATTGACCTCTGATAATTACAACGAAAATCAGAATTCGTATATCTACGCGACACGCTCGCAGTTTGATCGCTAACTATGTATATGTGACAAATCGCAACTGTTTTGGCCGGAAGTTTCAAAGAAAATAAATTCTTACAGATTGACAGACAACCACGAAAGCGATCTTAAAAGGGTTCCTTTTATTTACAACGTGCGTGCAAAACCAAAAAAAAAACTCCAGATAATACAATTTAAGCAAAACGTCACGTAATATAACAAATAAACAGCACCCCCCATACACCTTTTCGGTATAGGAGAGATGACGATTAGCGTACATTTTTTTTTGTTTCAGAGAGTTGGCGGACTGGGCGCTGGGAACAACACACATGGGCGCCTGTTGTGTTTACATAATGGTTATTGCGGAATCCTTCAAGCAGGTGAGGCTTTCATGATGCGAATTTGTGTGGTTGTTTTCAGGTTTATAATTTTGAGGGTCTGTAGTTACCTAAGTAACCCTATAGACTCCGTTTGTTAACCTGTCTTACGTTTTGAAATAAGAAGAATAAATAACAAACGGTATGCAATTGAATGTAATGACGCGCCACTTTTCATGAAACGAAAATTGAAAATTATTCGGAGGTCTTGTAATTTCAATCCTCTTGTCACGAGCAAAGCTATCGGTTTTTGGCAGCTCTCTAAGTACTTATTAATTTCTGAACCGTTGACGCAAAAGTTATGAAATAATTAAACTCCCAATTCGGACTTTCAATGGAAATGATAATGGATACTTCAATAAAAATATTCAGTAAAATTTTTTTGTAAAATTTTCTTATTAATAAAAATGAACTAGTTTATTGATTCACTATGATAATTTTCTTTATTGCGATGTAAAATATGATTTGGTCTAAAAAATAAAATTTCAAACTTCGTTTTTGAATACAAAACTCACTCATGTGTATCATTGTTATAGTTTACCGATATAATTAAAAATAATTGAATAATTATGTATTATTGTATCCATATTATTATTGGAAACCCGATTGCATCAAAAAACAAACTGAAATATTAGAATCGAGTAAAACATGGAACCTTTAAATCATCATCAGGCATAACATGCAGCTGGAGGTTATCAGAGACTCGAATATAATACTTTGATAATCATTAAACGTTACTAAATTAGTATCACCTAATATTTGTATGAAAACAATGTGCTGAATTTTTTGTATAACTCGCAAATTACAATACAAATTTTAACTGTCAGAAACTCATATTTAACTCTCATAGACAGGTTCATTAAACATGGATCTCAATAGACAGACTTTTTTTTATAGGTTTGCTCACATTGACATTTTCCGTTCGCTTTTCACTCGGTTGGGTTAAGATTTGCTGAAATATTTGTTATTTAACTTGATTTTAATCTCATAGTGATACATATCCCAGATAACTTTCCAACTAAGATGAAACTTCGGAGTATCTAATGAAGACATTGCTACATGTTACTTTTTAGCGGAAAAGCAAAAAAGTCTAAAAGTAGTAATACGTTTTAAATTTGTTTTTTGATGATTTAGAAAAGAGCCTTCTCGAGTGTATGACACAGTTGTATGTGTTATCTAGTAATTTTGCATATAAATTGTGAAAGTTCGATTTGGCAACGCCGCAAAGCGTCAGGCAGGCAAAGTTTAAGCACCAACATTTTTTTACAATCAAAAGGCTAAACTTTTTCAAGGAGTTTGGGACGTCGCGTCGCCAACTTCGAGTTTTCATCGTAATATGAAAGTTTGTATTCGTAGCGAAAAGCGAATGTCTTAATTTATAAGTAACCTTTGTTCAACTTGAAAAGTATCTCACGTCTAAAGATATTTAGAGCCTTAATTTAACATCAATGTGGTGTTCGAAATAGTCTTCAATAGTAATGTTCTTTTTCAAGTATGTATGTTAAGAAAAATGAATAAATTAGAAATTAACATTTATTTTCTTGATTATCGATATTAATTTTTTAAAAGTAATAGGAGATTGTTATGGATGTACAAAACGTAAAAGCGATAGATATAAAATTTGTTAAAAAAATTGATAAAATTTTAGCATCAACAGCTCAAATAAATTTGCCACCGCTTTGAAAATACGAAAAAAGAAGTACCGACAGAAAAACTCCCTAAGGCCTAAGTTTCACATGTCTAAAACCTAAATCTATCACATTAATGATCAAGCGATATTACAATTTAAATAATAAGTATTTGATTAATGCGTGTAGAGCTTTTTTCGGCTTGATAGTGTTTTAAATTTATTATAAAATTACTATGAATTTCCACGAGAAAAGTTACTTATATTCATTTTCAATAACAAATATTTAAATATATAATAGTCGAATTTATGTCATGTTGTGCTTTTTGTTGACATCAAGGTCTACTTCGATACTACATCCAATAACGTAATAACAAAACAATCCAATGCAACATTACCAATGATTAGATTTGGTCAGAGTTGACACAATTTAAATTTTCCATTTTTCATGCTTCATTTTTTTTCTAAATTGACAATTTGATTGATGCTACAGCTTATGTGATTGAAAGAGAACAAACTGTAAATCCTGGGACGCCAGTTATTTAATAAAATCAGCTTTTTTATGTCACACGCTCCTTGTCAACATCATTGAGAAATTAAGAAATAACCGGCCAAGTGCGTGTCAGTCTCGTGCACCGAAGGTTCAGCAATGCACTGCATATTTTGATGTTAAATAATTAAAATAAATTATTTTCATTCGTTCATTTGCGGATTCTTAGCACACGAACCCCACTCACAATAGGCTGATTTTTATTTATTCTTTTCTTTATGTTTGCACTAAGAGCACGCCAAGTTTGACGCTTGTATACATTAATGCTTTTACGACAGAGCAAAAATAAAGAAAAGTAAACCGATACTCACTACGTATCCATTCACGTACTAAGCGAGTGTCAGTTTATACGGGACCTTGAAGCGAACCGAAACAAAGCAAACTATAAACTTATTATAGTTTTGTAATCTGTTAATAAAGAAGTATTATTTACATGTTTTTTTTTTTATTTTGTAGTTTCTGAGATAAGAGGGAATGGTCAATTTTCCTCTATTGTCTTAAATTTTGAAAGCCTTACTTTAAAATTATAGAATATGTAATAGTGTATATACAAAATAAGCGTTTCTCTTAAAATGTCAAATGTTTAAGTATGCAAAACATTTTGCATACTGAAACATTCTAATTTATCAAACTTTCAAATTTATCTCCCAAAAAATGACTTATATTTAAAATTCATTTATTTACCTTATACGTTCGTGTTTGGGTTACAGACAACAAATATGTATCAAATGTCAACATAAGCGGTCTAGTAGAATCAAGACAAATTGACCGTGAAAGACGGATAAACATACAGACAGACACACAAGTGATCCTATAAGGGTTCTGTTTTTCATTTGAATGTACGGTATGTTAAAAATTAAGGTATTTCCATTAAAGGCACATTTTAAATATTTTGCATATGTAGGAGACTAATATTTCACGTAATTTTGACAAATACGATTTTCAACTTTTTTTAATAAATTTAATAGATAGCGCGCACTGAAAAATTCTGAAACGAATGAGAAAAAATGACTATGAATGGTCAAAAATGAATTTATTGTTTCTCAAAATTTTCTCCGTTATTATAAATGCACTTTTTTAAAAAAATAAATCAATTTAAGAACATTTATGCAATTCCTCCCTGGTGACCTCCGAAACATATTTTACATACTTGTCCTGCGTAATTGGTTCTTAATTTTTGCGAACAAAAAAGTCACAAGGTGCCAGATCGGGACCGTATGCAGGATTACTCATAAGGTTTACGTTTTTCTCCTTCAAAAAAATATTTGCCTGGCGGTGTGAGAACGGGCACTGTCGTGGTGTAAGATGACACGATGTTTACAGTTATTTTTATTTTCGGCACACAACGGTCGTGTACCAATCACTATTCATGATACGACAATTCTCCAAAAGCAATAGTAGCCACGGGTCCAGTTTTATTAAAATAAGAAGCAATCGTCCGCTTAGAGGCACTTCGCTTGCGCGCCACTTTAGTTGGTTCCGGCCCAACTCGATAGACGATCATACGATCTATTGCTGCTTTGTTTTGGGGTCGTAGCAATTAAACCAATCTTCGTCATTTATTATTATGTCCCACACCAAAATTTTCGCCCCTTCCTTGAATCTGGTAAGTATGGCATTGCACCATGTGACGCGATCTGTTTTTTGAGTCAAATTGTATGAAATCCACCGTGAGCATAGCTTTTTTTCATACCCAAATGTTGGTGTAGGATTGATTGCATTTGATTCGTGTTTATACCGTGTGAACGAGCGATCATCTCAAAATTCATCACTAAGACTAATTCGATCGCGCTTGAATTCCACAAACCAGTTACTAATAGTCTTGTCCTGCATGGTGCTTCATCGCCAAAAGCAGTTCGAAGCCGAGCAAGTCTCTGCTGTCAAATACCCTCAAAATCGTAAAAAATGATACTACGAAAATTTGCACCACTTAAATCCATAGCAATTAAAACACGCAATTTTTAAAATGATACCACAATGTAAAAAGAATTAATAGTTAGATGAAACGAACTGTATTCTACAACCAAAGAGTTTTATGTTCAAGTGTAGTAATTACTATTTAAATATTAGTCATCTAAGTAGCCAGTTATAGAAACTTATAGTGCGCCTCGCGTACACATAATATAAAGAGTCATTATAATTAATAGTCGCATTGAAGATATTATCGGAAATGAGGAATAAGCGCTTCTTGTTATAGAACAAGAGGAATCAAATCCTCGTTTCTTTGATACTAATATCAACGAAATAATAATTGAATCAATATTATATTAGTTTCAGATCGCGGCTTTGTCCGCGTGGAGGTAGAATGAGTTCCTTAATCTTTTAAATCGATATTTTCGTCCCAATTCCTGATTTCACTCCCTCCCGGTCACGTTCTAGGTTCTAATGGCGGTTCTGTAATCGATTTCGATGCCAATTACATTCTCAGTTTGAGTTCCAGTGCAGATCTCGATGATGATCGTAATCTGGTTCTTGATTCTCAGCCTCATCCCGATTACACTCTCGAATCTGATCCTGGGCCTGTCTTCAATGTCGTTCGCTGTTCCATATCCGACTATGATTCTGTTTCAGCTTTCGATTTCGATTTGCTATCTCTCACAATTCTTAATTATATGAAGCCGAAGGTGAATATTAGCATATAAAAACAAAACATAGGCTTACATACACGCATACGTATATGTCTATGGAGGATAATGTAGCTTTCACGTGTAAAAAAGCAGTGTAGGAAGCGGTATTTGTACATTTTTTGGGATGTAAAAAGCATTTTACTTTATAATTTAATCTACCTCTATGCAAAATTTTATTATAACACGTTCAGCTATTCGAGTAATCTAGCCAACATGTTAAAAACCGTGTTAATCCTTGATAAAGGCCTTAAAAATATGAGCAATAGCTTACTCGATTTGGAATGACCTCTACATAAAAATATTTTTAACAATGTTACTGCAAATACAAAATTGCAAAAGATAAGGGAAAAAGAAAAGTATTTGGTATTTCGCTTATATCACAAAAAACTATTAACATTTACGGAATATTGAAAAAATATTCTTAAAAAGAAAGAAATTTGTAATAGAAAATCCCAATTCCCGGAACTCTATTACAATTAATTAAAATTTTATTTAACTCTGAAAATAGGCTCCGCGTGGCCGTTTCGGCACTGGTGCGTCGCCGACGAACAGAAAGTGCGATAGAAAATGCTTTTTTTTATTATTAAATATTAATTTAAAATAATACTGTGTGATCAGAACACTTTAAGGAATATAGTCCGGGTGAAAAAAGTTTTGTAGTTCATTTTTCAATAAGTTATATCATTATTAATTAAGTATTGTTGGACTTCCATTCTTATAAAAGGTCACGTAAAAGTGTAAATAATTGACCCGCGATTTTTTAAACTTTTTGGAGCCTTTTTTGAATATATACCTAATAAGATGACGTGATAATATTTAAAGTCGGTAAAAAAATATTAATGAATCGTTACTTTAAAACTTCAAATATTTATTGCGGCCGCGGCCGCGCGGAACCCTATTTCCAAAGTTAAATAGATTATTATAAGTAATGGAGATAGAGTTCTGACAGTTTTTTATTGGAAATGTCCTCCTGTTTAAGTAACTTTATCCTAATTTCTTAAATGTCAATAGTTTTTGAGACAAGCAAAAAATTAAACACTTTTTTTTTTATTCAACTTATTTATAACTTTTAGAATTTTGTATGTGCAGTAAAATCCTTATCTAAGATTTAAACTAAACTTAATTTGTGAACCACAGCCCTTATCTCTTGTCCTGACGTTAATTCAAAAACACGATGATTCTATTATTATATATTTATGTGGAACAGTAAATTTCATTGCTTATGTTATTTACTTTAAGCTTTTAACATGTTTTTAATTAGTATGCTTTTTTCGGGTATTTCCGATAAGAATGGGACCGGGTTCAGAATCGGAGCTTTATCGATATTTGGAATCAAAAGTAGGATCAGAATCGGAATCGGAATCAAAATTAAGTATAAGGTCCAGTATGAAACCAGACGAGATCGACAGAAAAGACATAAGAGCTTATTTTATGTTGTATTCTATCAAGAGATTAGTCTATAACTACGCTGCTCAAGCTGCTAACTAAATACAGATCGTCTGTATTGAGATTTCAATAATATTTCTAACATCACTTCTAATAAATGATTTTAATAGACCTGGCCATATTTTAAACCCATATTTCATAAAGCTTATAATTGAAACTGCTCCTTTTTCATTATATTATTTTCTTTTTAACGTATCGGGGACTGCAAATATGTGTTCTTATTAGATCAATAAGTGACCGGCATCAGAACTGCGAGTTGAGCTCATAGTGTAACGGATGTGAAAACTAAATCCACAATAATTAGCTTTAGGGCTCAAACTTGTAATACTTAGTTCTGTTTCACCATCGCAACCTTACTCATCACATACCACAAATAAGTAATAAAAGTACTCGAGTTAAGTGCCGATTAATTCATAGGGTGGAAAGTTTATCCTGAATTGTATAAACTGCGGACGGTAAAAAAATTGAGATTATTTGTATTTAGTTGACTTTATATCTAAGAAAATGTATTAGATATATATAATCTCTAAGGTATAGATAGATGAGATTGTGATCACCATTAGTCATTTAAGTTAGTAGTTATTACCAAAGTAGAGATTACCCAAATTAGTTGAATATTGTAGTGTAATTCAAAGCTTGTAGCTGTAAGATTGACAGTGAGATCCGCAGCATACGACCACAGTCATGATTACTTAGGATTAGTGGGAGTAGTAATTAACTAACATGATCAAACAAGAACGTGTAAATTAAACGTTCTATTTGTAACAGTGGATTTGTTAAAATTTTAAGTTTGTCAAATTAAAAAAAAAACTTAAGAAATAGAGAGATTAATGTGTATCAAACCACTAATCCAATACAGATTTCGATCTAAAATGCTATATATTTGGTTGAAAAACATAGAAATATTTGGATTTATGACAATATTCCAGACAGACAGACACACGAGTGATCTTAATAGGTTTCTTTTATTTTCATTCGGGCATATGGAATCCTAATATACAAATGAGATAGGCTGTATAAAGTTACAGAAATTATTACTACATTTTCCACGATAACATAAAAAATTTGGTAAAACCAAATGTGCATGCCTCATGCGCTCGTACCAAACGTATGTTATTTAGATTAGAGGTTTATGAGTTTTTCACCAAAAATCCTCTTTTTTTTTTATTTTCAAATATTTTTATAGTAAACTTGAATCGAAAAAAGAATAAGTAATTTCATATTTATTAGACAACATAATGCAAAATGAACAACTTCCCGCTCAATCTCAATCTTTATTTTAGATACTTAAGCAAAATGGCGGATCAAAATATGAATAACTGCCAGTTAAAAAATTCCATTACAGCTAATAGGTATTATATCAAGCTGTGATTTTCAATACGGTTATTCCCAATCGATTAGTGATGAGATTCAAAAAGAAATTAAGTTTAAAGTTAAATAGTTTTTCAGTTATCGTGGTCACTCCCAGTGTAGACGGGATTTTCAGGCGACAGTAGAAGCATACCTACGCTAGCGCTTTAAGGCATGCAAAAGATAATTAACTATTCAAAAATATATCGGTACAAAAACAACTGATGATAGATTTCAGACGTGTACGGCGGTCCAGAGTGGAGGGTGGAGGCGTACTGCGCGTTGACCCTGGTGCCGCTGCTGCCTCTGACGCAGATCACCAGGCTGAAGTACCTGGTGCCGTTCTCGGCCTTGGCGAACTTCGTGTGGCTGACGTCCATATGCATATCGCTGTACTACTGCGTCGTGGACCTGCCCGACATAAGTGAGAGGGAATTGGCGACCTCGGCCAGCGGCTTGCCTCTGTTTATAAGGTGAGCAGTTACAGTCCTAAGTGTGAATTTGAAATAACATTGTTGTATGAGAATGCCATATAAAGAAATATTATGAGAGACCAGATAATTGTTTCTTATCGATTAGTATTAAAATGTTTTGAAGCCTAAGATGTTCGTAATTTAAATTTTTTTTTAAATTCGATGGATTTCGTGCATGGAAAGTATCTACGCAAAGAAAAATAAAATAAAATTAATGAATATAGTTAAAATATTGGGTTTCGCCTGCACAAACATGGAATAAATTAATTACTTCTAATTTTATTAAATTTTCTTAGTGGGCTTTTTATTAAGATAGCCCTAATATTAAACTAAAAATAAGACAAATAAATTGTTACAAATCGTTTAAGTGCGCAATTTTTGGATGTAATAAAATTAATTAAAAACAGCACTGTTCTTACTTGAATTACGCGCGTCACATCATGAACTCTTCAAAAACTTAGATTATCGACTAATTATTATTGACTATATACAGAAAAATCGGTAGAGCGAGATTGATTATAAAAAATATAATAAGACATGTAAGTGTATATTTCGAGATTATTTGAAATAACGACAAACAGATGATGTGTCGCTGGGACTTTTAATTTACTCGGGATTATTAATTTAGCGACTACACAAGAGGTAGACAAAAAATAACGAAAACAATGGAGTTTCTTAAATTGAATTCATCATTAAATTTAGTATAAAATAGAAATAAACTATACTCGTTTAATTATTTTTCACTATGCAATAATTAAAAATCTATATTACGCAGGTGTATTATTGTAGTGAGGTGCATTGTAGTGATGTAATAAAAAAATAATAGAATGAAAAAGTGGTTGTCGTATTTATGATAGTATATAACATTTAATTTTTTAAATTTGCAAAACAATTATTCCATTATACTTATAAAATCCAATAAATATTATATCAAGTAACATATGTAATCAAGGTACAAGTTCACAGCAACAATCATGAACTTCAAATACATCGCTTTGTGACTACATAACAAAGGCCCTTGAGCTTCGGTTTGATATCCATTTAAGACGTGTATAAATAATTTAAAAGGGGCTTATGTTCTCTCAGCTTTGTGAGTAAATCTAAACAATAAGGTAAATATCAAGCAAAATCAATTTGTCATGTAAACACAAACACTCGAAAACATATACACTATTACATGTGTTTGCGTTTATTCACATTGTTAATTCAATATATTATACAAATTTGCAAAAGAAATTGTTTACACATATTTATTTTCTTTTGTATGCTTATAAAAAAAAAAGTCATTAAAAATAATTCCATGGAATAATATAATTGAAAGTATCGGGTTTAAGTATTGACCATTTGTTTGTTTCTTAAAAGGAACATTACTCGACATTCTCAAACAAGGTGTTTTTCACTCGAAAGAATTTTGAAAACGAACAATGTAATTTCGAGGCGTAAAAGAAATCGTAAAGCCATAAAAAAACCATTGCCCTACGGAACAATTAAATAAAATATCTGTTTCTCCATGACAAAAACTATTAATTACACTGGTTAACCCATTTGGTGCCGATTTAATACTGATATGTATGTGCGTTTTACAGCTTTTTATAAGAGATCATGGCAAAGGGCCAATTGATTTTAATGTTCCAATAGTTAAGATAAAGTATTATAGGACGCTTTGTTAATAAATATATCATTAGGTATGAATTTAAGTAAAAAAAAAATGAGGGTCCATGGTGCCGTGTATCCGGCCTGGCAGCATATATGTGGCCGATAACACGGCGCCGTGGGGAGGATAGATTATCTTATTTCGATCTGTAATTATGGGTTATACATAACTTTTGACTGGGTTGGTATATCGAATATACCAGTACTGCTACCTTCGCTAGTATCTGACTGATCTTCATCATTACGCTGTGAATAAGCAGCTTCCTCACCTGAGCAATCACTTTCGTCCAAATTACAATCTTGATTACGGCGTTTTTTAGCCACGTAAATCGAAGAATTGTCCATAGAACGGCAAACTAGCGCTTCGAATTAAGACGGTCGCGATCCACGGTACCGTGTGCTCGGTGACTTGTTTTTCCACGGTGCCGTGGACGTGGCCCGGTATCCATTCCACGGCGGCGTGTATTTGGCACCAAACGGGTTAACACGGTTTGCATACTTTCGCCATCATGTGTATCATCTTATCGATTTTCGTGCGCAGAGTACCTACGCGAAAAATATTATAAACATTCTGTCACGTCTAGTTTGCAAGACATTTATTAAATATATTTAATATTTTAGGTACATATTTAGAAAATAATATTAACATGAAATACATAATGAAAAAAAGGACATTCAGTTCATATCGATTGATCAAATCCGACGTCTTATCATCTTCGAATACGGACTCGATAACGAACGTCATCACTTTCATCTTTTGTAAACATATCTTCATTATCTTAGCAACATGCACTTGACATACTTGGATCTACAGGATGTGGTAGGATTTTCGAACGTGAATCGGTTTTGAGTCGACGGAATGTTAAGATACAAAATTTTATGTTTATTTTTTGGCTTGAAGCTTTTGATTTTTGTTATACTAAAATAACAGTTTTTTTTGCGACTTAAGGGTTCTCTCCATAGCATTAGTGATCCAAATTCGAGATATTTTTTTCTCCTGTAGCCTATGTGGGACCCATTTTTTTTATCTTGATTACTCGCCGACAATACAACACAATACAAATATGCTGTCTGAAGGTATTTTGATATTGTTCTTCATTTCTTTTTTTGCGAATATAAGTTGCCCAAAAACGTAACAAAACAATCAGAATTTTATTTACACTCTCTATGAGATATTTTATCAAAAAATAAAACCATTTTAGTTCACGACAACATAAGAAAACGAAATATAGAATGCATGAATGCTTATCGGTAATTCTTACACTAAAAAAAAAGAGACGTAACAAGTTTTTTCAAATACTATATTTCATTACTAGGATGTAGTATAATAAGAAAATAAGTGTTTCGTCAAGAGTATATAAAAATGTTAAAATTTGTAAATCAGTTATTATCTATACCAAAGTTCAGATGCTACAGATCTGCTATTACCTTTTAATAATATACTGTGAAACATAATATATTTATTAACACATACAAAGTTGTTCTATTCCAAGTTCGTTTCAGATGCGTAGAATAGTAAAATCTAAGCACGGAATTTTGAGGTGGTGTTCGTGCGAATTTACAGGTTAATTTTAGACGTATTAACGGAACCTTAAAATCATCTCGGCTTTGTGTTAATATTAGATGAAGTTCTTACGTTTTATCATAAATGTGTTCGAGGGATTCGGATAAAAAAAAATATTAAAACAAACAGAAGACGTATGTATAACTTAGTTAAGGAAGTGTGTTGGTACGGAAACAATTCACTTTTTCTTACTTGACTTGTTAGCACACTGGTCTTCAAAAAACGGACTGGCTATCAATTCCCGTATACATGTCCGCTTATAAGATTTTTAAAGTTATTTGTTGCTATTATCTATAATTAAAAATAATGCTATAAATACTTTATCTTTAGTAGTGAATAAAATTATAAATATGAATTGCTAAAATAATAAGATCCATTAAAATTCGCGAAATTTAAAATTAAAATACGCTCATATTTTTGATATAAAAGAGGGGATACGTATTACAATATTTGTTAGCATAAGGGCTGTGCCGCTTTCTTTCTTTATTTTGTTAGTATAAATCGTAAAAGTATTATTGTCAAGATAGCTTATTCCAAATAATTTAATACATTAACCTTATTTTTATTGTATAGCCTCTGTGTCACGACTTACAATCATTTCTTATAAGGAAAAATACGAAGACTATTTTATCCATATATATGTATATACATACAGTCATATAAAAGTAATTTTGATGATTCATTTTCAGCACAAGTTTGTTCGCGATGGAGGGAGTGGGCGTGGTGATGCCCTTGGAGAACGAGATGCTGAAGCCGAGCCAGTTCCTGGGTTGCCCGGGGGTGCTCAACACGGCGATGGCGGTCATAGTCGTCATGTACGGCCTGGTGGGCTTCCTAGGTTATTACAAGTACGGTGACCAAGTGAGGGGCAGTCTCACATTAAACCTACCACAGGAGGAGAAGTAAGTGCCGTTAAATGTAAACGTTTATGGTCCAGTTGCAAAATGTCCACCCTCTTTTCAGTGAAAATTGTAATGGGTATCAGAAATGATATTGCAATAGTTTCGGTTGAGACGACAACTTCATATATTGGCTTTATAGTATATTAAAATAATTGTTTAAGAGATGTTATCGTTATTTTGATCTCAAAGAAGTTTTCCTTTGTTATCGCGAGAAAACAAAAAAAAAAACATGAGACATGCTCATCATTATATTTAAAAGTATTCGTTATGGGCACGGAAAATAAACGTATTGTTTTATGTACGACACTCGAATAGCCAAAATTTGATATCAATTTGAGTCTTTTAATTTAGATCATTTGCCCAGAAGGAAAAATCTCATAGTGGACGTCAATCGGTCTGGTTGTCTTATGTATGTATGAGCAACACCGGTTGAATACGATATGATTATCATTACGAGTCTTTATGTTAGAAGACCCACTTTTATCTTTTTACAAAGAAATTTGTCAAAAACCATAGTCGCTGGATCGCTAAGGTTTGAGCAATATAGCATTGTTGATACTTCACATGTTTATTAACACCGGTCCTGCAAAAGCCGGCAACCACTTATTGTTAGGCTTGTGTAAAGTCATATCAACGTTTTCGGTTTTACCTTTGATATTTTGATAAAATTTTAATGTACTAATTGTTCTGACAAGTGGCATCGTTTTTTAGGAAATTTGAAATGAGTAAACAGTTGATCTGATGAATGATGAATTTTGAAAATATGAAGTGATGGAGTTTTTCATTTTTTATTCACAGCCGCGAGCCGAAACAAACGTACGGAAGAAACACACGACAGTATTAAGACGGCTCTTATTTAGTGCTAATTAAATTTCTTTACTTAGATTTTATTCTTTACTTAAATTTGTTTATTAGAGCTTAGAAGAAAAGGGTTATTATTTATAAAAAAACGACTTAAAAGAACAATTACTAATCTAAATACAGCCATTTATCCAATAAATGTTTCCTCTGCTTAGGCTAATGTTAAATTAAATATTTTTTAAAAGAAAGATTATAGGGTTTAAAACAATAGTTTTTGAAATTGCTGTCTGCCTGTTTGTTAGGACAGTAGGAAAAAAAATTACTGAAAGAATTTAATGGGTTTTAAAAATTAAGTAGTTTATGATAGAATTTAACATTTAGGCGATGTTGCATTTAATTCATTGAGTAGAATCGGAAATTATTAATATGTTAATAATATATCATATATCTTACTTCTTATTCCGTAGTCCCTGTGGACGAAGTCGTTAAAAAGAACTAGTTGTCCATTATACTATATGTTGTCTTATACTTTGAAACACCTTAAGAGATGAGATTATTATAATTTTTTAAGGTTACAAGTTTTGTTGTTTATATTTTAACAAATACCGTCGTTTTCCAAAAATATTTATTGATATGAATTATAAAAAAACTTGGCTATTGCACATTTTTTCTGTTCATTATATATATAATATACAAAGTTATAAACAATATAACACTTACATAATTGCACCTCTACTTTACTACAGTACCTCATAATTACCATTTCATTTATATGAACTAGATTTATTTATGTATGTAGTATCTACGGTTTGCATGGAGATTAATAGATGTTTTGATGGTTGCGATGGTTTTTCATCATTTCAATGTTGATTTTTTATACATCATAAAGTTGAAGAAAATATTACGAAACTTGGAATACAATTTTGTTAGTTAAAAAAATATAAAGTTAAAATTTAATTCTAAGTAAATTGCTTCATGTTACTGGAAAAGAGTTTTCTTTGTTGCCTGTATCTATGCGAAATCAGTCTCTTTCGGTAACTTCCGATAGGGGGTTGTCACCCTTAAATTGGTACCTTCAAACATACTTTGATGTTGCTTGCGTCGTTGAACAGTCACCAAAGTGCCAGCGCGATTGTATTTCAGTTTCATTTTTTGAATTATGACACGAACACTATGGCTCTCATTTCCGGAGCGATAATATCACAGCCCCATAAAGGACAAACTTGAAAATGACATTTTGGACAGAAGCTAAAGTCTATGTAAATAATATTTTACTTTCATGGGACAATGTTAGCAGTGTACCGGTAATGCATCAGCTTCGTGACAGCTATTCCTATAAATTTATATTCAAATAGATTGGCCTTTATCAAACGATGTGCGTGGAGGTGTATTAAATTCTTCATTTTGTATTTACTACAAGCACTTAGATGTCAATCAAAATGTATAAGAATTTGTTGATTTTATGGAATTTCACCAATGTAGATGATTATAAAGAAAGTGCTAAATGTTGTCGGACGGGAACCAACATAAAAAAAAACTGAGAGTTGTCGTGTTAGGAGGCAGTAGCCATGCATCTTAAAATAAAGACTAGTCTGTCTGGAAATGAATTAGCCTGTATGTAATAAGCTCTTTTCCTTTTAAAATTTATGAAATTAAGTTTAACCAAATACTAGTTCATGTTTGCGGCTTTCCCGCATGAACACTACATAAATTGTTTCAAATTTTAATAGATTTCATTCCTGTTCCGCTTGGAATAATCCAGCGCCAATATTGGTTGCGGTTTTGATCTTGATTCCCCTCGATGGCGTTTCGCTGACGATCTAGTCTCATTGTGGATCTCGTTTCCGGTTTCGATTTCGACAGGGGTCGAGTCCCTGTCCCGTCCCCGATCTTGCGTTTACATATATATAACTTGTGTTTATGGTTACCTTTCTCGTTTGCGTCTTAAACTATTACTGTAAAAACTATCCTAATCGACTTCTGCTAAATACAGGCAATGAAATAATAAAGAATTTGACGGATTCATATTATACTGTTTAAAATGTAAACAGATCGAATGGCAATTGTAGCAATTATAGTATGCATCACATGAAATGGAACATCTATATTACGTTACCTGCTAAGTCTCAAATAATTTTATGTAATGTAATCGTTAACGATATTTAAACATTACATAGAAATTAGATTACATCATGAGATATAATGTAGCTTTATTTTGCATCGTAGCTATTCTACATGTATATCTTGGCCAATTGTTTGTACAGGAACAGCATTTGCTTTTGATGACGAGACAGTATGGATTCGTTCGATTTTACAGTATTAACCATTGAATTACAGGTGAAGTGATAATAATAAATTGGTTGACAAGTAAGAGTTAAAAATATATTTTTTGTAGTCGAGGTTAAACTTAGATTAAGTCTTCAATAAGTTAAGCTATTTGATTTTAGTGTATGATTTTAAAACGAATCATATACATATAATCCATTACATTCAGTTAGAAACCTAAGCGGAAGATCGTGCGCAGTTTTTACTTTTTTTATGAGTAATTTGAGTATGCTTAAAAAAAAAGTCTCATATTATAGTAGCTGTGTATCTATTTTTTATCTCGACTTAATTCTATTATTATAAGACACAATTACTTTTTTAAATGATTAATTATGCACAATACAGTTCATTTATTAGTTTTGTAGAAAAAATAATCATCGATATGTTTCATACCACTTAAGTATACTGCAGTTTAAATTAAGTCTGTAATTTAGGATAAGTCAATGAGCTTAAAACAGCAATATGTAGGTTTGGACGAAAATCGTTTCGGTTGTATTTTTCGAAGTCGTACTCGAGTTTTTCTAATATTCATAATTTATTTAATCAACAGCAAGTCATTTGTATCTTGTATGCGCTTAATTTGCTTGTTTCAGGTTAGCTCAGACGGCGAAAATCCTTGTCGCCCTAGTGCTGATGCTGTCCTACGCGCTGATATATTACGTTCCCGTGGACGTCGTTTGGAGGAAACTGCGCCACAGAATACCGCAGAAGCGACACAGGATATCTATTTCGTTCCTTAGATTTGTGGGTGTTTTAGTGACAGGTAATATATTGAATGGACTATATAAGAGTTAGTTTAATACTTACATATAAGTGTTCTGTTTTTCTTTGCACGCAGTTTTTTTATATTTATTCTAGTATTAAAAAATCTTAAATGTTTCAAATTATCAACCACAACGATAACTGGCTGCCCGTCTGATACTAGCCAACGTTAGTTACAAATGCATTGCCGGCTTTTAAGGAAGGAAAGGAAGGAGACTCATCCTCTTTATTGAAGGAAGGGGATGTGAGGGAAGGAAGGAGGGTGAATGAGCTACCGGAATTTTCATTCACTGGACGAAAGGGAACAACGTGAACCGCTACTTCACGTCCGTATACAGCAAGAGTGTGGTATTTCATTGGTGTAGCGGGCCCCTTTTTCTTGTTGCAACTCATAATTGGCCAAGGTTGACCGCAATGTTAAATTTAAATAAATTTGATATTATATAAAATAAATTATATACTTTAGCACCGACGAACCGATGTCACATTAGTATATGCGACCCGCGCTTGTACTCACGTTAGTCTGTCGACATCACTGACATTTCATTTTTAGGTATTTTTGCATAAATGACAATTATTTTTATAAATTGACTACGTACCATTAATATATGATTAAAACTATGCAAACATATATTTGCTGTTTATATGCCAAATACGACCTTAAATATTTAGTTTGGTGGCTGCTATGCCATTATAAGATATATTTCCATAAATTTATATCACTTTACAAAATAAGCAATATACTCACATTTTTACCCTTTCTTATTAGATATTACAGATAATAACTTTGTAATAAAGTAACAAAATAGACACATTGAGAGAGAGAGAGAGAGAAAGAGAGAGAGAGAGAGCAAAGGGGGAACAGAATTATTAAATTTAGCTTCAGGAGTTTTCCTTGACTACACTGAAATCGAATTTTTCGTGACTAGTTTATTTCGCATAATTTTAATCAAAAAACCGGCGAGCTTAAACAAAACGCTTGATGAATCATAAGAAAGTAAAGAGAGGATTTAAAGATACGATGCCGACTGCAAGAAATTTTACAGTTTTATCTAATCAATTGTCTATATTACTTGCAACGCGAATCATGCAAAAATTACTGCACATAATAGAACGATGCGGTTGCAATGACGCAATCTTAAACTTTATATTAACAAAAATATTACGTGTCTTTTTACTATGATTGCCTAACTGTAATTGTCATCATCTACCCACAACGTGGGATTTCGGCTGAGCAACTTTACTATTGTTTAATGTGTGGCTCAGCTCTTATTTGCTCTAATGATATTCCCGTTGACTGTACAGAAATTTTAATTGATTATTTAAAATTTAATTTTCATTGTTTAATGTTACAAATTTAGGGTTCTGTTTGTTTTGAAATTCGTAACTTGAAAATATATAGTTTCCATGCAAAATTTATTGATCTAATGTTTTTGTAATTCCAATACTGAAAAATGTAAAATAAAATTTAAACCTATTTACATAACTTTTGAAAGCACTTTTTTCGTTCTACAGTTAATTGTTTCAGTACCGTTTTCTTCTCAAACGGCAACCTCAATATTCGTTGTAGTGTGACCGTGGAACTAAATAATGAACTATTGCTCCAGGAAGGTATTACCAGGAAATCTTTTCCTTTACGAATTTGTGTTGGATAAGGAGAAGCCGTATCTAAGCTTAGTTGCTGCGACGGAGCTCGATATTTGTTACGTCACGTTTCCTGAGCGGAATACAAACTTAATACACACGGGTGGATGGACAGCAAAATCGATGATGTCCGATGGCACGATATTCTACGCGTGTTTGAGACTAAAAAAAGAAGGTGGTATTTAACCCGGATTCTTCGATTCTTATTGGTTTGGCGTTCATCTAAGTGAAGTGAAGGGGAGATGGTCGTTTCGTCCGATTATAAAGAATATTTCAATGTAAATACGGTTATTAATATTTCTTCAACACTGATTCGAATGTGTGAATCCGAGGATTTCCTAACTGTAGATCGCAATTACATTAATACAGCTTCTTGTCTTTACGTTCATATCTCGGACATATCCAGGCCGTCCGAAAAGTGGGAAAGAGTTTCCTCACAAAGGTTACCACCAGTTTCCAATATTTGACGATTGACGATGATGTGTCAGTGTCACTATGAAAATGCGAAAAATACAGGGAGTGAGCTCTTTATTGCTGCTATGAATATCAAAAGCGTATCGCGATAACCGCCTTTAATTACTGTTGATAGCTCTCAATAGTTATATTTATTTATGCTAATAAAATCGATAATAATGGAATAAACATGAAATTCCAATCAACACATTTGAGATAAGTTCATGTTTGGAATGAGCTTGAAAATTATTTATAAGCGTAGTAAGTTAAGGAAACGGTGTAGTGCTGAAGAAAACGTAGTACTTATAGTAGAAAAGGCTATAATGATTTAAACATGTACAAAGAATGGATAAAAGTAAAGTGACGAAGAAAACGAATAGAGCGAATGTATATGACGAAAGGGATGGAAAGGGGCGTCTATAAATTAAAATAAAAAAATTAAGCAGAATAAATCGACGAACTTTGATGAAATGAAACAATCGATGAATATCAACAAATGTAAAATATGTTTATAAAGATCGTACCATATGGAGATCTGTAGTAGTTCAGCTTACCCTTCTGAGAAATAGGCGTGAACTTATGTTAGGTTTAGTTTTTATTTCTTTGTCACTGATCAAAAGTCTATATTTGGTCTTTTTGAATTCAAAACTGGGTGGTCGTAAAAATTTAGAATTGTTATTTTAATCTTCAACCAGAAAAAATGAGTTTGAAAATTTAGATAGAAATTAAGGTTTATTAATAGTCAGTTGATCAATTACCAAATTATGTAATTATATTTCTGAAAAAACATGGCTCCTTTACAAACAGAAGATGTTCGAATATTAAAGATCCTTACGAGCTTTACATTTAAAAGTCCTTTTTTTCTTGCGTGCTTATGCCGTGTAATATGCGCACTGCTTAAAGTTCGTGTTTCTGTCTTTGGCAACTTCGCTCGGTTCGGTTTATAAGGCAGTTATTTAATGAGAATTTGTTAATTTACTGTAAAAGAATACGCATTTGAGTTATACGATATACCTCATCAATCGACCCGTTTGACGTTGATTGAAATCTTGACAACAAAATGGACTATTTTGGAACTTATTAAATAAAGCCCTTTCGACATTCTGTCGCTAAATCAATAACGAACTCAAATAGAACGTAATCATAAAATTAACTTCTCTTACGAGATAATTTAAAATGAATTCGCAAACTCCTCGCCCCTTTACGCTGGTAACAAACTGATCGAGTTACGAGTTCAGTAACACGTAAGCGTGTTTCTGATTTACTTCCGTCTTTAATTAGGCATTGTTACGCTCGTCCAGGTAATAAGCAAGTTTCGGGGAAGAGTAAAAGACTCGTGAATCATTAGCGCGTATCTACTAAGTTCTTCGTCAAAGTTTGCTGAATCAGTCTTAGGGTGAATTATGTTGTTTTGCAGGACTTATAGAGATAATATAGTGTTGGTGTATCTGATGTAAGAAATGCGGTATATTTTTTGATGATGTGTGGGTTAACAAAAATAAGTTTTGCCATATAGATAAAAATGTGTAAAAATCCGTAAAGTATTACAGTAATACGGAAGTAAGTATAACTTTAACTGTAACAGTCAAAATTCCAATTTCTTTAAACTTACTTTTAAGAAAAATACAAGGTTCTAGCCCGTAAATTGTGTGAATGGTCCGCTTTTGCAAAACGAAAATTTTGTGAACGTCCGCAGCATGACTCTAATGAAGGATGTCACATGATATTAAGCTATGGAAAAGCCAAAATAAACCAATCTGACGATTTGGATATCGGACAAATTTCTTATTTTTTTAATTGTAAGTGCAACAGAGCTAAGCCTTTTTGCCAACTTGTCGATATGAGGACCCCATTGTAGTTTATTATCTAAAGTAACACCCAGGAATACAGTCATGTGTAACAAACTTTAAATCATCGTTTATCATAAAAATAGTACCAAATCCGTTTTTAGATTCAGTGAAAATTTCACACATTTTGTTTTCTTCCTATTAAGAAGTAAATTATTTACAGTATAGCATTTTCAATTTTGGAGATAGCAATGTTGACATCGTCTTAATCGAATTTGTGTCTTTTAAATTTGAATAATAATGAAGAGGTATCATCTGCAAAGAGTACTATCTCATGAACATCCTCAACAAGCCTAGGTAAGTCATTAATTCAAACTAAAAATAGAAACAGATCTATGATCGATCCCTTTGGCATCTCCTCCATGCGGTTAATGGATCTAGACGATCTTGTGTCATTGACATCGACCCTTTGAACTCTGTTCGTGAAATATGATGTCAGAAGGTTGAGTGCACGTTATATTATAAAGGCCTTTAGTTATCCAGGCTTATTATACACACTTTAAGTATATGAAGGAACCGAATAGTGAAAAATTTAAGTACAATTTTACAGTTACGAATGGTGAAAGAGCTTCTAAATTCTAAATCAAATAAATGTTTCATATTCTAATAACAAATTAGAGAGTTGTCTAGATTTGAGTACGGTTTATTACAACGCGAATGAGAACAGTATTCGTGAATTCCGCACTAAGGTTTGTACCCGTTATATGTTGAACAATGTTGCTCATGTTTTGTCACGAAATGGGCAAGTTCTACAAAAAAATAGAAAGTACATATGTTTTTGGTAATGTGTATCCGATATGGAAAGGCGGAAAGAAAGAACAGGACCCTCATAAGATCACTCTCACAGTGTTGTGTTTGTTTGGTGTAGTTCGTTTCCTTCGATGCAGTCGACAAAAAAAGTTGAAGTTCTGTACACCTACAGAATTAAGTAACCAAACCATTAAGGTGTCACTAAAACCATGTTAGTTTTTAAAGTTCGATTAGTTCTTAAACAATCATATAAAAAGAAAACCTTAATATTATAAGTATATCTCCTATATATCATATGCTACGATTTCATCCCAACGTCCAGGAAACTTTCTGAGACTTTGTTAAAACCATTCCTTGAGCTAAGATACGACAAATTGCCGCACTGTAATTTCAACATCTTGAAACTTATTTTTTTTCCACGCCATAATTTCATCATGGATCTGAATAGATAGTAGTCTAACAATACATGAATTGTATTTATCGCACGCCATACGTTTTATTAACAAACCCTCTCACCTCATCATTTACCACAAAGTTGTACTCAACTTTTACAACTCATAAAATTAAAGAATTGCCGTAACAAGTTATGACAAGTACAAAAAGAAGCATATGAGTTTCAATAATGAGAACCGACATTACTTATGAGACACCCTCGGTGTTTTTATTTTGGAGGGAAAATGAAAATAAAGATATCTGTACAACGGTTGACTCTGCAGGCCATCTCTGAAACTCTGCGCTATGTTATTTATCGGTGTGTTAGTGAGCTCCTTGAGTTGTAAATGTTGTAGAGTTTATGAGCTCGAAAATTTGAGACACAGTGTACCCTTTAAGTCACCTCTGAAACTTCTTAGTACTTTTGAGCACAGAGTGTTAAAAATGAAGAAGCAGTAAATTATTGTACTCATTTTGCCTAAAATATTTGCTTTTTGAAGCTCTCTAAGCTCGCAAATATAATTTTAATATATTTCGAGCTCATGGAATCGCAAAATCTATATGTATTAATTATTGCTTTTTGTATTGAATTTTCAACTACTATGTCTTTGGAACACGTGGTTTAATATTAATCTGCTTTATGGCATTTAACGCAGTTTTTTAAACAAAAAAGGATGACTGCCAATCATCAATCCATCAAGAATTTTACACGATATTTTGAAAAAACCCTTTTTTTTTTAATTCTTCTTTAATTATATCTTTCGAATGCTCCCATCAATTTCGATGCAGTTCGCAACAATAGACATTGTTTTTTTAAGCGGATAAGGTAGTCAAATGAAATCTCTCGGTAGAGTGATCTAAAAAATATTCTAAATAAGCCATTTTCAAAAAATATTTTCTAAACAGTATCTATTAAATAAATGAGCCGATGTTACTAAATTAAATAACGATCGACTTTGTTTTTTTGAAGTAAAACAACTGAATAGATTATTGAATCTATCGGTAAAACATTTAATTTACAAAATATTGCAAGATAAAACTTTTTAAAAATTTTTTCTTCAGCGATATCTCTTGAAAAAATCCACCGATTTTATGCTATTTGCAGCAGTCAATACAAGTATTTGAGGAAAAGTGCTCATGATTTTGATTGCATTTTAATATCGATTGGTAGAGTAGTCTAAAATTTATTTTAAAAAAACATTTTCAAGAAAACTTTAGTTTTGCGATTTTTCAAAACCTACCGGGCGAAACAAGTTTGAAGTCTCTGGATGTCCAAGTTGAGTGGATTCCTTTCGAATATCGTGAACTACGTTTCGTTCGGTTAATCCGTTCAAAAGTTATGAGAGGTTCATATAGAAGCACGGACACACACACACACACACACACACACACACACACACACGCGCGCGCGCGCGCGTGCGAATGAGACGGATACCTATAACCCTAATACGTAAAGACCTAGTGAAATTTAGATTTTCAAAAATCGGGGTGAACTGAACAGTGACTTTCCAGTTTTATAAAAATTTTTCAATTTTCATAGCGATAAGTTAAAAAGCATACTGTAAATTACGAGAACCTTTTTATGGGCAATACAAATACATATTGTACGCCGCAACGCTGTTGTGCATTACAGTCAATCGAAAGAAAACATTAAGCCTAGTCAACCTTAATCGTTCTCACCAATAATATGTTTTTATTTAATTTTAAAATGCATATTTTAATAGGAATTTAAGAAAAAATACAAAAATCAGTGCCTGGTCTTTAAAATAACTAATTGTTAATTTACTGCAGTTATCATCTCGTATACGTTTTTGCGAGAAATTGATCGATTGGAACGTTCCTTCCTTTCTACCTCTCTCTATCTCACTCTCATTCTGTCTATCTCACTCTCTCTGTGTGTGTCGATTTGGAATGCTGTGATTCTTTGTAGCAAGCTTTATAATTTCATATTGCTTCTGAATTTATTCAAATGCGTGATACGTTTACAGGGTTAACTCTTGCGTTTCTGGTGACGTAATTGTCACTTCCAACGGAGCGTGAAGATAGCAGAACCAAGAACACAAAATTTTCTATAAAGCTTTACAAAGACCTTAATTACTTGGTTTGAATGAGTCCAGATATGAAATCTTTATAGACAAACAATAATAAATGTGCTTAATAACCCTCGATTAAAATAACAGGAACCTTTGTCATTGTTGTTATGTACCCCGAATATATAAATAATTGTTAAATCCAAGGAAAATTAAATCAAACAGTTGCTTAAAATTAACTTTAATTTGAAACCGAATTTTGAAAGAATGTTTTTTTTCAGTTGGAATAGCTGTCGCCATACCAAGATTGGAGTTATTTATGGAACTTGTTGGAGCCATTTGTTTATCAACTTTGGGATTGTTCCTTCCAGCCGTCGTAGCAACAGTGTGGAATTGGAATAGAAATTTGGGGACCTGTTACTGGGTTTTATGGAAGAATGTAATTATAGCCGTGTTTTCTATAGTAGCATTGATATCTGGCTGTTTTTATTCTATCAAGGCCTTGATTGATTATTTACAGCATTAAAATTATATAGAAGTGTGAACATTGCTTGACGTTAATAACAAAATGATCGTCTTGACATTTTGTCCTAAGGTTACGTATTTATATATCGACTTATTTATTTATAAAATCATTATAACGTTTCGTCACAAATTTAAATTATTTGTATTTAAGTGACTTGACTTGCCACGTAATAATAAATATTTTTTTTCCTGTGAATATTATTGTTTGAATTGACTGGTACAACTTGATGATGATATAAAAGATAGGGCAATTAAAATTATGTAAATAAATAATATAATTAAAATAAATTAAAGTTATATATAAAAATACACCAAATTCTTTCAGTTTGTAAGAAAACTTTTAAATGAAACAATAATGCGATCAGGTAAGAAATTATACTAGTAGTTGAAATACGATGAATGTACCAACTGTTTAAAAGAAATGAAAGATAAATTACCATAACGTATTTTTCTTGCAAATTTGCTTGAAATCGACTTTTTGCATGATAAAACGACATCTATTGCAATCGTCAGAGCAAAATAATAAACTTTTAGCTTGATATATTAGAATTGATTTCCAAGAGATCTTTTAGAATTATGTATTTTGAGGGTTACTATTAAGAGGTTAACATAGCCTCAGGAAAGACCGAGTGTGACTTTGTGGAGTGCTCACAGTACTGGAAACTGCACGACGATCATTCCTGTATTCATAAACAGGATTATATTATTGTGTCAAATTTTTATTATTCTTTATTGAAATATTAAAAATTGTAACAACGAACATCATTTCAAAGTGTCTCTACTGAATCAGTTCAATTCTGTGATCGAAGCGCGTGAGCATGAGAGTAGATGTGTGAACACGGGCACACTGCGTAATGCGCCGTCAGGTTGTCGGATGCAGGCAACGGAAAATAGACGATTTCAACAATTTGTTCTTTTTTCAGTGCACTCAATCGCAGCACGATGACATCTATATTAAAATCATATTACCAAAAATATATTTATTTATTCTCAGACGAATAAATACAGGCGCGAGCAGAGCAATGTCCTTTCGTCACAAAATTTTCGTTTCAAATATTAATCGGACATAGAGATGAATATTTAACTTTGTTGTTTGTACAGATTGTCACTTAACCTTTGTTTGTATTGATGATGTAGTGTCTACTGATATAGAAATAATTTAGAGTGTCATAAAAAATTATTCATTTTCATTTTAACTCGTGGTGAAAACACATACGAGTACTGTGTTTTAACCGCGAGTTCATTACAGCACGTTACATAAGAAGTGTCGATTATAGTTTTATAAACATGAAAAATGTTGTAAAATCAAGGGCATAATTGTCAATTATACTACTATCCTTTTCTTTATTATGAACGCCTTATGGAAAATGAATCTAAATATAAAGGGATATGTTGATGTTTTAAGGCGCATTCTGTGCTATCTTTACGCTGACATTAAGGGCGTATGGAACCGGTATCTTGAGATTTATAATTATAGATACTAGCATTTCGGAGTGAAATTAGAATTGCAAAGAGCACTTAAGACATCATTTCGCATTTTAAAAATTTTCAAACCACTCCCAACTATTTTAGGAATCAAAGCTTTTAAAATATGATCAAAGGCTACAATTAAGTATGAAATGAAAAATGATAATGAAACATTCTCAATACCTATGTAAATATTTTTAAGTGCATAAGATTTTTTTTGTAGCTTCGCCTGAGTATTAATTAAAAAATATTGGACATCTTTAAATACATAATACCAATTCTATTCAGAATTAAGACCTGACCATTTCCCGCTTCCGATCTAGCTCTTAGTTCTGATACAACCCCTTAATTAATTTGCGGTACCAATTCAGATACTATTCCCAGATCTGTTATCGCTTGGTGGAGAAATTAAAAATCAAAGTGTCGACAAAGGTTGACTTCTAGAATACGTAACTGTACTCCTCTTTATAAAATGGGTATGCGAGAACAAAAATTCATGGGAATTTGATGAACTGTTAAAAGCAGAACACACCATGAACATCGGAATTTTTTTTTCCATCTATAGCCTTCATGATTCCGTGAAATTTCATAGACGTCAAAAGGTTCAACAATGTATGAAAACAACTAAATAAGTATGTCAGAAAAATAAAGACTGCATTTGACCTTTATTAAAAAATGGTTGCGTGATTGATATAAAACAATATCACAAAATAAATGAATCCATAAACTTTCTTCTACATCTGTTTTAATATGTAAAATGATACAAGTAAATCTAAGTGAACGTTTCGTAAAAAAAAATTACATATTAAATTGTCAGAAAAGTGTGCTAAAGTTATTTTGAAATTTCAAATAAACTAACCTTATGTTACATCACATAGTAAATGTTCTTACAATCAATGGAAATGTAATCCAAACAGACCGGTTATTCGAAGAGGTTTGTTCATTTGTATTTAACCAATGTATGGTGATATGAACGTAGACCATTTAGGTGGTCTAGGTCTATAGGCCGGTGTGTTTGGTTATGAAATCCCTGATTTCGGGAGCAGCTATGTCCGCGAACACGCTGGGCGAGAGCGGCTGCCCGCAGCCTCGGCCGAACGACACTATACCCACGGCCTGGCCGTCCTGGACAGCGGCACCGCCGGAGTCACCCTGACAAATTAGAATATAAACTGATCAGTCTAGAGTTTAAATTAGTCATGGGCGTACCATTATACTATATCAACTTAGAACAAAAATTGACTTTAAAGTTTCTGATATGTAAATTTTTGTCCACACTGACACACAGTTTCTAGAACAATAAAAAGAAACTTCTTTCTGTAATGGAATTAAAATTTATATTATAAAATAAAGTTATAGTTTAAAGGTATCAAAATAGAACTGCAGCACAGATAAAATAGATAACCGAACACCTCGGTTTTGCACACGTAATTAGAAGAATTTATTCAGACAGTGCGACATGACGTCACTTATATCAAAATATTACCTACTATTTGTATTAAACTCAAGTAGCCAACATGTATTATTGTTTTACTTTTTAGATGTGTTATTTATATCGTGGTTTCCTTTAAATTTATTTTTTTTAATTATAATTAAATTTTTATTTCCTGCATTTTAACTTTCGGAGTGTATTACTAGTACATACGCTATGATGGATAACAGTAAATAAATTACAAGGGACCATGTAATAAGTATATAAACAAATACATAACTCGTAAATAAATAGCCTATTTAAGGCCAAGCTTACGTGGTCTTAAATTACGTATAAAAGTCGCACCTCTGCTGTAAGTTTTGTGGGAGAATTGGATATCTTGCAAATTTCAGGTGATGCTACAACATTAGTTCATAGTTACGATGTTCTAATATCATTGAAGTATCACAATAACGAATTTCGACTTGATCAGAACCGAGAAGGATGCTTACATATACACATAAAGAAGAAAAGGGCTGAAATCTTCAAACGGCTTAACAAATTTTCTTGGATCATAGCTAAGAAAACTGTCGATCAAGTGATCCTTCAGACAAAAAATACTAAACCGAAATCTATTCAGTCGTTTGGTATTTATGATACCACAGACAGACGTAAACATATACAGATACACACACCGCACTTATATCCCTCTGCTTGCGTCTAGGGTTAATAAATATGTCTTGTAAATCCTACAATAAACTTGTTTTGTGATATTGATATACTTCACCTGTCTCAATCTACAGTAAACGAAATATTAAAAAGCTTTTACTTGGTTGTAAATTTTTATTCTACTTTAGTAATTTTTA
The DNA here is from genome assembly GCA_005406025.1 of Eumeta japonica. Taxonomy (NCBI): domain Eukaryota; kingdom Metazoa; phylum Arthropoda; class Insecta; order Lepidoptera; family Psychidae; genus Eumeta; species Eumeta japonica. The sequence goes on from BGZK01001448.1 coordinate 148,226, forward strand.
TACCCTCATAAGTTATGTTTATTTCTTTGTCTTCTCTAACACAATGTAGTTTAATACGACTTAATTTAATCTATGGAATCTTGGTTGATTTATGATAAGAATAAAAATGTTTATTTTGTGTGTTTATATTGCTGTTTGCGTTCTACATAGTAGTGACAAATATATAAAATAATCACCTGACAAGTTCCTTGACCTCCTAAGAAAAAGTTGCCGGCGCAGAACATATTGTCAGTGAGGACGGTCGCATAAGACAGCACGCACTTCCAGTACTCCACCACCGGGATCCTCACGTCCATCAGGCGGTCGGGAATGCTGCTGGCCCCTTGCTGTTGAAATAGATAAGGATATTTTTCATAACATGTAATGAAGTGTCTGAATTTGCTTCTTGTGTGTTGCACATGTAAGGCGCATTAATAGTGATATAAAGATAAGTGCCTGTTTAAAATATTATTTGTAATATTTACGAATCTTTAATTTTGAAGTTCGTCAATATTTATTTTACGTGAAATTTCTATAAGTTCCTTTAACCATAACATATATGATGTGTGGACAATGAAAACAATAACTTAAACAGCTATAAACATTTTTTTTTAAATCAAGGGTTGCATAAAGAATAGTTTTTTAATCAAAATGCATTCCTGCAAAACTTCACTAATGAATATCTGTATATGCAAGCCTGCACGTGGCGTCTAGCCAGAGTGTAGACGATGAAGTTTATCGGAAATGTTAATTGATTTATGTAGAAAGTATTATATTATAGGGAGTCATTGTAAACACCTCTTTTCTACCATCTTAAATTACACAATGTAGCGCTCGTATTATACCGTAAGGTTCGATGAATTTATTGAACGAAATGAGACACAACACAAAACGCCGCAAGAATAGGTAATTAAAATTCAGGAAGAACGTTCTCACATTTCTGGAAAATGATTTGCAAAGAACACGGAAGATAAGAAAAGAATAAATACGCACTTCCGCGTCTGAAGAATTAAATTCGAGCTATTTTTTCTAGTGCGTCTGTTAAGAATTTCAATAGCGGTAAATTTTCATTTCTCCCATGTAATCCGACAATAGAGGTCTGGCCTTATCGCGTCGAGGGTTCGGGCGGGACTTACGGAGGTCCGATAAGATCTGAATTGGACGAACTGGGATAACGATACGCCTCCGACGCGGCGACGTCGTCGCTTTGAGGTCGGTCCACAGTCATTTTCCACTTTTCCTTTACACTACCATCTTAAGGTCGGGCCTTATAATCGCGCTGCATATTTTATTTTTCAATTTCCCATTCGATCGGCCCGCGCGCGCGCTGCTCGACCCGTTTGGATATCGAGGAAAACCTTGTATAGTTTTAGATTTTACTGGTGAAAAAAATACGTCGATTTTGAAGAGCGTGAATGACGATTTCACGATGATGTGTAAAAAGGGTACCGGTTGATGTCTTGCTGATTCGACATGACGGCTAAGTTTACATGTGCATACGCATATGAGGTAAACATCAGGGTTTTGCGATATCACAAAAAAAGATATAATTATTTAACTGATATTTAAGAAACCAGTAAAAATTATTACTCCAATTTCATATGCGAAATAATCAACTACATTACACTCATACCCCTTCGAAATATTAAAAGTTTCCGTAGTAGATGGACGTTTTATTTATCGGGCATCCGATAACATTATATATAATGTTCATGTTCGTGACCCGAACTCTCAAGGCCTTATTAATAAGCCGTCTTCAAAGCAGCCCTTGAACGTGATACCAACCGAGTGCATCTCAAAAGGGTCTGATGAGAATCGCCACGAGGTATTGGTTAATTAATTGGCCTTAGATTTCTCTTACGCCACACCGTTCTTGAATATATTTACTAAAATAACGCACCATTATGTTGCGAAGAAAAAGCAAATTATGTTAGATAAGAGCTTTGTTATTGTAGGCTAGTCAACAAGTTCAAAATTTGATTCGGATTCGGAATGGCATCTAGAAAAATGTATTAGAAGGATTTTACTGCATAATTACAAAAGTTATTAATAAATTAAGATGAAAAATAAAAAGTATTTAGTTGGCAATTACTCAAAAACTATTAATACCTAAGAAAAAAAAAGATTCATGCAGAGGAGAAAAATTCCTTAAAAAGTCTTTCATGAAAGATTTAAAAAGTTTAAATAATTGCCCTACAAATTTTTGGCTTTTTGGAGCTCTTCTTATATATATATATATACTTCACAAGATCACGGTATAAAAGTATCTTAAATTTATATATTTTGTTTGTGTTTTTGAAAAAAAATATAATGGTCATCTGAATTAGTTTATAGCAAATTGTCAACTTAATAAACAATTAAAATATTTATAAAAATTTTTTTTGAAAATCATAATTCTTTCATGATAACAAAATAGTACGCAAAAAGGTTTTGAAAATATTAAGCTAGTCCATTTGTTTATAAACAGTTTATTAAGAAATAGTGAATAATTTGTTGGATAATGCCTCTATAAAATGCAAAAATAGCCTTAACTAAAGATTAGATTTAAAAAAAATTAAACTACATGTTTGATGATTTTATTTTTTTTTTAATTTAAAAAAATATATAAACAAAATACACAAATTTAAGATACTTTTATAACGTGGTCTTGTTAAA